>LPNX010496334.1:0-34446 GCA_001517045.1 Pseudotsuga menziesii | reverse complement strand
TTGTCCCTTAACTGGTACCTCAAATCACTAGTGAAAGCTTCGATGTAATATATGAGGATGGAGGCATCCCTTGGCTTGATTTATCTAGGGAAGTCCGCAACCAGATGCCTGAACTTAGTATTAAATTCATCAATGGTTTCATTCTCCATCTTCTTTATGTTATGGAGGGTGGAAAGCAGATGTCTTGGTTCTTTCTTTTCCCCCCATTTCTTCTTAAAACCCTATAGGAAATCACTAAGAGTTTTATACGAATCATCACCAAGGTTTTTATACGACTCTGCAGCATCATCCTCTAAGGATAAAGCAAAGAGCTTCATTTTGAAATATTCATGGTTAGAGGCAACATCATCACAATAACTGACTAGGTGCCTTTCAAATTTTTGGAGATGAGTCTTGGCAGTGGTGGCAGTATTTCCCTCGAACCTGGGGAGCTTCTTGATAGCATATTTCGGAATGGCATGGGGAGCACCTGCTATCTGAAAAAAGTCAAGGGGTTTGAATAATTCCGTCATTTCTTGAGATTGGTGAACATGACTCTCTACAAATATGTAATGGATATCTGCGAGGGATTGGTCTCCTAAATCTTCAATGTTTCTACGAGAAGTCTACCTATTCAATCTTTCCCTAATAAACCTTTCAGGATCAGGGAGAGGATTGAATAATTGTCGGCAGTTTCTTCGGGTAGAAATTCTTGAAGGGATGTTAGACAGTGGAGTCGCCAGATGGATCGATTTTTAATTTTTATGTTTTTTAAAGACTAGATCAATCAATTTTTTTTTATCTTTTTAGTTGTTTAGAAAAAAGTTAAGCTAAGTCGTACTCAAGAATAAAAAGATTTATCCCCGGCAACGGTGCCAAAAAGTGTTGCCACCTTTTCATACACCTGGGTCACATGGCAGAAATCTTCAAGCCACTCGATGTGTCCTTGGGGCAAGTCTCGAGTCAAGGCTGTCACCTTGTTCTTGACTCCTCCGTTTAGGCTCAACTCCTAACGAAGCCAAGGGGGGTAGACCCTATTAAGTTACTAAGGATGGTTTCTTAGTGTGGTGATGCTAAATTGAATTAGTTATTTAGGATTTTGAAAATTTAAACTACAGACAATTAAAGATGATAAGATATGAAGATAAACACACGAAATCACAAAGCTGATACACCATATATATATATAAAGCAAAAAATGACCAGTTCCTTAGAATGGAGTCAAATCAAAAAGATCAATGTGCTTGCATGTGCTTGGAGTGAATGTTTTGCGATTGCATATTGGTATGTTTTAAGTTAAAATTGAAGTATGAGTTGATTAAATTAGGCTAAGGGGGGACTCCAGATATACCCGAGAGTACTTGGAGTATGTCCAAAACAAAACCTTCATGGCTACCCGCAAGGAATATGTGGGTTGAAATGGAGTCTCTGGGGCTATTGGTCATAATGCACCCGTTAGGGTGTGACAGAGTTCGGCACCCCGAGGTCACTTTTCAGAAGTTCCCGCTTCCTTTGGGTATTTTTCCACCGTAAAGGTTTGATCGAGGTGTTGGATTTTCACCTGATGGTTTGTCAATTGGGGAAGGTGAGTACTAATTATGCTAGTCACCCAAGTGCTTTTGATACAGCTTGACTGATCGGATGAACCACAGCCAAGTGCAGAGCATACACACTAGAGTCTTGTAAATTTTAATAAGTTTTAAGCTGTGTGTTCTTGTTTAAAAGAAAAGCCTCCAAGAACCTCTTTTGATCCAAGTGGATCTCAATCGTGGAATCGAGGAGGGGTTAATTTTAAAGTTGCTAATAAACAAATGATGAAAAATAAAACAACTACATAATTCTGGTTTCTTAATTAATCCTACCACGAATCTCTTTCCCCTTTTGGGTCAATTGGGAAATCGTGGGTTAAGTATTATGATTACTTTGAAATTATACAATATGGAATATGGAATTAATAAATAAATCAATTATACTATCCTGCAACTTAGATCAGTGCTAGAAAAAAAATAAATAAACAGAAAGCGACGAAAAGGGCACCGACGCAAATCCCCCCAGGGGGGATGAGGAATGGGCTCGAAAGAGCCTATTCAAAGAATGATTTTATTACAGTAGTTAAAATATCAAAGGACTGATAAATCATAAATTTCTTGGTCCTTATACAGGCTGAAACCAAGATCTTACAGTTATACAAAATTTTTAAGAATTTTGTGACAAAAGAGAGACCCCTGGGGGGACTTGAGTGCTCCAAAAGTCACTTTGGACAGTAGCTTCCTTTATTATCTGTCAGACCTGCTAAAGGATAGTGAGCATGTTAGAATAAAAAATTTCCAAAAGCACTTTAAGAGTACCTTTGGGTCAGCCTACTTTATCTCAAAAAAATAATGAAATTAAACTAGCTAAACCGATGAAAAAGGAACCAAGGAAAGCAAAATTTCCTTGGGATCTTGGCTTGCTGTTTGTGCAGCCAATTAAAATGCACTGATATTGCAGAATATTGAATTTATCTTACAGAAAATGAAACTACTTTAACAACAAGCTATGAATTTTCACTAAATTGCTTGCGAAAATAAGGTACTTTTAGCTAGATCTCTTGAAATTGAACTTTATATGCAAAATGAAACTAAGATATAGAATTTGGAAGGGATATTACTAATTATATCTATGTGTGTTTTTCTTGATGAGATAGATCAGATTAATAAGAAGCCTTTAAAGTAACTAGTTTGAGGAAAGTTTAATAATTTTTAAAGGAGAGAAAGGGGAAGAAAGGTGCTTGTTGTTGAAGCAGATCTGCTAAGGGAACTTGGTAGAGAAGCACCGAGGGGCATGATATTAGCAATCTCTACTGGAAATCAATGGAATAAAACCTGAACCGCAGATCTTCTAGCCACGGCAAACCTGTAAGCTACAACACAACTTCTGCAGACAGAACTATCAGATCTGAAGATACATATGAGAAAGGGATGATACAGTATGCAAATAACCTTATTTAACATACAGGTATTAACTCATTCAAACATATGCAGCAAATAGAAAGTAATTAATCTTACTTACAATGACCTATCCTTATGATTTCAGAAACCATTCAGGCAGACAATAATTAAGTGCAAAAAATTGGAAAAATAACAGTTTCACCTCGAATGCAGCAAGACAATGGAAATACACACATGAAAGGTACTCCACAATTGAGCCTCCAAAGCTTCTCTTTATTTCAACAAATGAAGATCAGTACACAGTTACAATGGCAAGCCCTTCATTCCAGCTCTAACTAGCTTGGAAGAGGAGGTTGTGCCTGGATATATACAATTTATAGGCCATCTAGCCTGGGGGGGGCGCAATTACTCATGGAATCAAGTGAAATCAACTGATGGAGATTCCATCAATGCCTGATCTGTGTCTAGCTGAGCCAGATCTGAGTCTCACTAAGTGCAACTGTCAATGGGGGGGCTGATCTGACTGACACCTCAACCTGTTGACTGAAGAATCCACCAAAAATCATCCAGTTGAGCCAAAAACATGTTGAGGAGAGAGGGAGGGTGAAATTCCTTATAAAGATGCTCAAGATCAACTTTGGATCTGATTTGATCACCTCCTTCAGTCAAGGATTTGTCAGATCCAGTCAAGCTGCTTCAGATCTGACTGATTTCAATCAAATCAGCTGAGAATCCATTGATTTATAATTTTGGATTTGCTCCATTATTCATCAATTTATTAATTAAAATAATCAATAATTGATTTTTGGGGCTTTCTGACCTGAGTGATGGAAAATCACTCAAAACTAGGAAACAATGGGTCCATGGGTTTACATGGTGCTCTTAGCTTGAAAATGAGCACCTACATGACTGAAACTGATTATTTGTCCCACTTTTATTACAAAATCAATTTTTCCAATTAAACTATTAAAAAATAGCCTAAGTTTTGGAAAAATTAAATTTTAATAAAAAACACTGAAAAAACTAAAAAATTGAAAAATTGAAAAACACCTAGGGGGACTTAGACATGTTCATATGACTCAAAAATGATGTCTATCATGTTTATACATTGACACATAGACTCTAATAACCTCAATAGGCCTAAATGCCAAGCCGACCACCCTAACTTTGGAGGTATGGAGTGAAAAACTCAGAAATTATCAGTCGTTTGTTCAACAACCAATAATAACCAAGGGAAAAAACACCTTGGGCTGATTGGATTGACAAATAAAGTCTAAGAGACCGAGTCTTTTACAGACACTATCATGCTAGAAAATTTATTACAATTCCCTCATGGGGTATGAACATGTGATATAGTACAACAAGCACTTCCCAGAAGTACGTCCAAAGGTCTTTTTGAAGTCTGAACAAGTTAGCCCTATCCAGTTCTCCGGGCTCACTTGATAAAAACCACTAAGTACAACTTAGGTGGTAATAGTTGACTCACCAATGCAAGAGTTGTATTGAAGGAAACTTAACAAAACCATAGTTTACAAAACCGATGCACATTGAAGATATCGGTCCATGCAAACGTAGTGGAGAGGTCCCACTAGAGGTAACGACATGCCGGGATACCAACAGAGTCGATGGCTCATCGATTCAAACTTCAGTTTCCAAGTTATGTCGAGTTGGAAGTTGCATGAAAATGTCGTTCAAGGACACTTGGTTACTCTTGGTCCGGGAGCGAAAAAACAAATGGAGCAGCAAGATTGTATGCCTGCCCCAACAGGTGTGTATGACCAATGCCGATATGGGAACACCACCAAGACTGGCATGGTGGAGGTTTTTGTAGAGTTGAACCATTATGGGAGAGTTGCATTGAAGGAAATTGAGAAAAACCCTAGTTTATGAAACTAATGCACATTGAAGTCACTGGGCCATGCAAACATGATGGAGAGGGCCCACTAGAGGTAATGGCATTCCAGGAGACCAATAGATTTGATGGCTCGTCGATCCGACCTTTGGTTGTTGAGTTATGTTAAGTTGGAAGTTGCATGAAATTGTTGTTCAAGGACATTTGGTCACTCTTGGTCCGGGATGACAGGGTAATTGTTGGGCATGGTAAGAGCATGATTAAAAGGTTGAAGAAGGACTTGGAAATTTAACATGTAATGAAGGCTTTGGGTCCAACACAACAAATATTGGGCATGATGATTATACATGACATAAGGAACAAAAAATTGTCATACTACTCAGGTGTCATACTCCATAGTGAGGAAGTCCAACTATGATATTTCTAGAATGTGATTTTCTTTCCATCGATGTGGAAAGAAGTATACTATCTCATATCTCTACCCCCACCTATGTCCCAATTGGAACACTTAATATGCAAGCAAGAAAGGAACTATATTTCTCCAAAAAAATATAGAAGAAATTTTACTTGGAAATATAGAATCCGAGTTGTCCCAGAAGACTTAAGATGGGTGTATTTAGCTATGGTATATGGTAGAAACTGTATCTCTTAAACAAAAGCAACTCTTTGACCTTTCTCTATGTTATACCTTCTGCTTTTACATTCAATTCTAATTATTGACTCAAATAGAAGAAGGATAAAAACTTACTAGAATAGCAATTAAAATTTAGAGATGAAAGCATAATGCACAAGTCAAATACACTTACTCACATGATTAAGCCTCTTGCACAACTCTCCATAGAACATTGACTGGGGATCTGATGGACAAACCATCGGTTCTGTTGGGATCGTGGCACAGGATTATGGGCAGGGTGGCCTCCCACCCAAATCTGCATGACCCAAGAATGCCTCCAGGCCATATTTTAAAAAATAGGGTTTCGCCCAAGTGGAGTGTAAGTGCAGTTACCCAATCTCATTCAATATAGCCATCTGGATCCTCTCTGTTGCTAATTTCCTCCATTGATCTCTTGTTCTGTGAATTAGGAAAGAAGTAATGTACCTTGGTTTAGTTCTTGGTTGACATTGTCTGTAGATGGATTTTCGTGCCAACAATCAAGTTTGTGAAGTGATAGACCACAGAACTTGGTCTATAATCGATGAATACATGCCCACTAGTTCTTCTTGATTTCTCATCTAGTGTAAGATATTCACCCTCAACCACCATCGATCCAATAGGAAATTCATTTCCTTCATCATCAATCAATGATCTGTTCAGGATTTGATTACCTCAAATGCATCATGCCAACCAATAATATGTGCCCCATTCATTATCTTTCGTGGATACAACTGCATATATGTGTCTTGGTTGTAGTAGATATGAGATATGGTCATATTCTGACAAAATCCATGAATGACCCTCCTCTAAGCGGGTTGTTTCACCGACTAAACATGGGTCTACTGCAAGTGACACATGATCCCAATCATAAACCCAATCCATGCATTCGCATTCACCCCATTCACCACTGCTACAAGGGCTACAAAAGCAAGCAAGATTCTGCATCCATATTTCAAATACGGGGTTGTTTGAGCTTCAAACTAAATGAAATCCATGTGTTCCTTGTACTATGCCACATCTATAGGAACATGATCGATCTATGTCAACACATGCCAAAAGTTGCTGACTGACCTTCCTATGCCTGTTGATGTATGTTGCACTTTAGTTTTGTCTGACATTGTTGCAGAGAACCATTGAACTGTGGATTCTGCACATTTGATATGGGGGTTTTTAGTAAACCTCATCTCCTCCCTTTGTAGTGCGGTCTTGATGTATGCACCGACCCCACAATTATCACCTTTTTCGTGCTTGGTCTCAAAGTATTTCCATATATGCGGCACATTATAAGTCTTATGTAACATACTCATCCATTGGAAGACTTGGGAATTTTTGAACTGGCCCATACAACCATCTGACCATATCCAATGTTGATCCATCTGTATATCTTCCTCCTTTAGCTGATCATAGAAAATTAAAAAATAGTGTTGCGCATAATGTACATCATGGCATTTGTTATCACTTATGTAAACGTTTGTCTCCTTTTGTATTATCATGTTGTTAATGATGCTATGAGGGCCATGCCTATACATAACATGTACCATGATGCTGACTTGGTCGGAATGGTAGTATTGACACTGAATTTCATTTTATGGTTGAAGGGTGTAGTTTTCTACAAAATTCACAATTGACAATATGGTCCCAATGGGAAATTTGTCCCTTCATTTTTTGTACCACTCATCCTTCCATCGCGCTACATGCACATGTTGAACATACAACTCGTTTTCTTGTAGAAATCCATTAAAAAATCACATAGCCATACCTGTTTCCCTGAAAACAAGGGTCATATTAAAATGTGACCTTTAAATATTGTATATGTAGAAACTGAACATGTAAGAGGAAAAACATGCAATAATCATTTTCACAATGCAATCTTCACTAATGCAATCTTTTTACTTTCCTTCGCACTATCTGATTGATAGGTTATGTACTTGAAGCTCTGCATCTCCACACTCATATTTCCAAATTGATGCTCATCACTTCCATGAATGCAATGGTTCAAAAGAGAAAACCCACTGCACCTGGAACAATTCCCATATATACATGATTTTCCATAGTATTTTTTTCCTTCATGCCTTGGACACATGATGCTAATGATAAAATCTCTCGATTCATTCGATAGTATTACGGATTCATTGCTGCCCTGCTCAAGGTTAGTATGCAAATTACAAAATATATGTTTATACATGTCATAAAAATATTCATATTCTACATGGCATCTACAACAACATGTGTTTCAATCAATGCATATACGAACGTACCATAATTTACATTTCTCAAAGGACCTTTGGCCTAGGTTCAATTTTGTCTGCTCATTCCTGAATCTCTCATGGAGTTCAATCTGTGTTGTGTCAAGGAAGTGTTTGACGTGGGGTTCACATTCAGTAGAACCTTTTCCCAGCTTTAGCACATCTATTTGATTAGATGAAGGTCCTCATCATCATCGTCATCAACATCATCATCCTCATCATCGTAATCATCATCATCATCATCATAATCGTCATCATAATCATTGTCATCATGCTCATAGTCATCGTGATCGTCATCAAACCAAAATCAAAACAAACCTTTTACTTAACAAGTGCGTGCATGCATCTTTAACGTGTGTGCACAAACTAGTGTGATCATGCTTCTAGTGTGTGCGCATTATGTTTTAAACTACATGCACACATGGTTTAAATTTAGAATTTTGATGGGCACTGAGTATAGCTGAAGTAGAGTATGTTGCAGAGTATCTGGTTAGAATCTGAACAAGCTGCGACATAGTCTGGTTGACTACCATATCATGTTGTTTATATTGGAATTGAGAATTTGGAATTTTGTAATAAATGTTAATACATGATGGGTGTTAATGACAGGTCATTTTCATACTTTGAATGCTTAAAGTGTTGCATACTGGGCTATTATTTGATGAGAATATGTTTGGAAATAAATGTTTTTTATAATGTTGATCTACAAGGATGAGAACTAATCACTTTTCTTAGTGGCAAGTGAAAGTATTATTTAGGAAACTTACTCAAAGGCCTTGAGAGGCCTATCTTTCTATGATTTTGTGGGTTCCCATAAATACGAATGAGAATGTTGATACTATATACTTTTATTGGATGGGGGACAACCCAATACATAATTCTATGCCAATTGTTGCTTCGTCGAAATTCTATAGATTGAGGTATATTAGTCGTAGGGGGGATATATATGGAGAACAAATTTTGATTCCTAGGGTTGGTTTCCTTTGGGAGGATAGGGAGGAAGTCAGGTCCAACCTTTTGAGATGGCTAGGGTGCATTGGGGGTAGTGTACTAGTAACTAGATTCTTGGGTGACTAGATGAGACCCAAATTATGGTTGTGGTTGAATAGGTCACAATAGATAGTGAAAGTAGGGATCAAGTTAGCAATTAAGATAATTGCGAAGACATACAAATTCCTACTATATGATTCACAGATAGGTTTAATTAAAGGGAATGTTCCATGGTGAGCAAGACCATTCAGAGTATGGCATGGAGGGTTATGGAGGTTGATTAGATGGTATGATTCTCAGGGAGAGGGCGAGCGAGGTATGAGGGAGTTTTGGAGTGTTGTTCTTTGTGACTTTCTGTTTTGAATTTGTCTATTTTGAACTTTATTTTATTTATTGCATTATGACATGATTGAAGCATGAAGTGTGTGACAATATTGATGCATAACTTATATGAATGCTTGCATATTAGATCCTAGGAAATTAATCAAGAGAATGTTGTAAATTAGGGTGCCTAATTGTACTAGCGCATAAGCAAAATATTTGAGTGTTGTCCACACACAGAAATTTTTGTCTTCATAACAATACTAATTATATACTAAACTAATTAATTATAAGTCTTGTATTATGTTGTGATATAGTAATTTAAGTTTTATTATTAGTTTAAATTAACCATTGTTTGTTACTGTGGGGAGTATAACTTCACGGCGAGTTATACTCTCCAAAAATTAATTAGGAATTGTTATATTATTATAATCATAGTTATCTTTTAGAGTACATTAATAAATTAGATAAAATATGTGAAAATTTAAACAACAACATTAACAAGTAAATCATTGTTAAGTTAATAAAGTGTAATTATGAGAATAAGTGCATGAAGCCTACTTGGAACCTATTCAAAATAATGCTAAATTAATTAATAATATGAATTATTTGCATAAAAAGAGATTTAGGGAAAGAATAGCGGGTTCAAGCATGACATGAGGAGGTATCGTTTGGTTTTGTTTTTTTGGCTATGTCTATTACTCATGTTCTATTTGTTGATATTTTGAGCAAAATCAGAGATGCTTGAACTTCAAAACTTTTATTAATCAATTTTGGCACATGTTAATATCATAAATCAACAACATATGAATATGTCAGCCACATGTCACTCTTAAAAATATATCAGCCACATGTAAATCTTACAAATATATCAACCACATAAATAATCTTCATAAACCAGCCATATAAATCATTCAACCATAAGAGACAAGATATACCCTAGAAAAACCCTTCAAACACAACTCGGATGAAAAAACCAACAATTCTTTGATTATGATAGATATATTTGTAGAGAATGGTTTACAACACATAATCATATTTCCTGATAAGAGATATCACCACAACAGTAGAGAAGAGATATCCAATGTAAACCTACAATAAAAATTGTATGCAAATGTATTGCACTTGCCATATGCCTACCATATTAATAACAAGACAAAAACCCTAGCACGGAGAAGGTATCCCATAGGAGGATCAATAAACATACCAAGAGCAACACATAGTGAATTCACAAGGAGGAGCTAACTGGAAATCCCTCCATGCAAACATTAGCACCCTTACTTTCCTCAATTAGCTTTAACTGAATCTTCACTGTCTTGAATTGAAAGTGAACTGACTTGAGCTGAATGTTAACCCACTTGAGCTGAATGTTAATTGACTTGAACTGAATGTTAACTTACTTGAACTAAATGTTAACTTACCTGAACTGAATGTTAACTGACTTGAAACTCAATCTTTAATTGACTATTGATCACTTAGTTAACATGCCAACTTAAGAATCATTAGTGCTTCACTCTTAGTGCCATCCATGCACAATTTCTATTATTAACTTTAGGATGGATCTCTTTATTTAACCGATGTATGCTGATTGATGAACATTAATCTCTTATTTAGTTAACTAATTACATTCATTAATAGTTCAAATGATGCTTTGACTAAGGCATTGATTGAGGCATTCATAATTTGCTGAAGCTTTATAACTTGACTTCACTCAGGAATTTTCATGGGAAATTCAAATTCTCTTTCTCTAAGCTTTATCTCATTGTCATTAAATAATTAATGCATGGTCCACATGCATATTATTTATCCATCTTATCATATCATACTCAGAACAAATATTCCATACATACTGATGATCACATATATTACCCCGAGCCATATAGTCATATCCTAAAGTAACTCAATCTAGGGGAAGCTAAGCCCTAAAGAAGACTTATAGCATTATATCACCATGACTACCAATATATCACATAGTATAACCACCTCAGGAAATGGAGATCCACAATGTTGATATGACACAAGATCATCTCCACAACTTGAGATTCATTCTCATACGGTACCATCTATGAGAATTATTGACTTGATACAACAAAAGTCTAGACTTGATATAACACAAGTCCACGGTCTTGATACAACACAAGAACAATCTAGATATTATTCGCAAGACTTAGCTTGATATTACTCACAATCTCTACAATACAACGTCACCACGTCAATCATTTAAGGATACTTAAGACTTGATAGAACACAATGTCCTTACTTGATGCCACATAATTCTTTGAGAATGACTCCTATTTTTGTACAGTCAACACTATTAAGTGGTGGTGATTGGTTTAACTATGTCGTACAACTATGTTATTTTTGTTTTATTTATTGAGCTTTTTGTTTGGAGAGTTGTTGCAAGGACGACTAAGGGAATTGATGTTGAGGAGATTGAGTTGGCATAACATTATCTATTGGAGGATTGGCACCTCATTTATTAGCTAAGGGTTGGTTGGGTGGAGAGTTGTCCTCCCATACATGTTGTTGAGGAGAGTGCTAGTTGCTAGAGGACATGGGAGCATCTACAACCAGGGAGCATTTGCAACCAGATAGGTAGCATTTACAACTGATTTAAATCTAATTATTTTTCTAACAAATTGTTGTGGTTTTATTATTTACTATTGATATTAGTTGATAATCCCTCATTAGCATATGTGTCCTTACGGACACCTCATATATATTTGTTGGGCACACAATAACTAAGCAAGCAAGGAGGAAACCAATAAATCTTTTGACAAAATAGCTAAGGAAAATGGTGAAGAACTGTGTACTAGGAGGGGTTGTTGAGGTAGACAGCCCAAGTGAACACACGGGTTGCGATAAGATGATTTAGAAGAGACATAGGTGGAAACAGGTGAATCAAGAAATTTTGGGATGATTATCCCAAGAGGTTAAGTTTGTTGTATTTTAGGTAGTAGGATGAAGCCCAACCCCCATTATATTTGACTTTTTGGCCATTTACCAAACTATCCTTTGTATTTAGTTCACTTAATATAGAATTACCAAGGTGCCTGGTTTGGACACTCACCTGATATCTTGTGTTGTGGTTTTATCTCTTTGTTGTATAACTATAAAATTGGCTAAGTATAGAACACACACATAATCAAGTCTAATTCCAAGTGTAGGATGGGTAAGGTTGTTGGACACGATTGTCCTAGATGACGTATTGCTCATGATAGAAATTATGGCCATACCATAAGTGAAGATGCCATAGTCCACCAAAGAGTAACGTTAGGTGACCAAGTCCTCAGGACAAAATTTGGGTGGTGTCGTATGATTATCAAATTTTGGGAAATCCTACCACACTAAAGCTTTGGCGTTGTGACAAACATCATCCCTAAGAAAAAATGAGTTTTCATCTAATAATTTTTGGAGTTTATGGTCTTGCCTGACATTCTCACTTAGTAGAATTGAAAGGTCAAATTCATAGCTTGATTATTGAGGTATTTGTCATTAATATAAAAATTATCACCATAACCATTATTAAAAAAATTCTCTTTAACACATTGCATGGAAACCATCATTTTTTTTCATTACAAAATAGAAGATTGTCATATTTGTGAAATCTTGTAAATCCAAAAATGCTAACTCCACAAAAATTATTTTAATATGAAATGTTAGATATAACTCTCCATTTGAATTACATATAATAATTACTTAAAAAAATAAATTCAAGACTCACATATTTATTTGATATAATTGAGAAGTGTCAAATATATATTTAATAATGAATTCTAGGATAAGGTTTACCATAAGTAAATTTTCAATAATGACATGATATGCAATTCTTAAAGATGAATCTTTGACCTTTTCAATAATGCCATATACTCTTATTTTAAAAAACGAGTCATAAGTAAATTTTCAATAATCACATGATGTGCAATTCTTAAAAAGAGTCATCCTGTTCAATAATGGCATATACTCTTATTTTTAAACACTAGTCTTTAGTTTTTAAGTGACTATTTATCTATGCAATATCTCAATCCGCAAGTCAAATATGGATAACGAAAAACCATGTAGAAGATGTACTATACCTATCTTCAAACAAGTGGAAATTCTATTCAACTATGATAAATGTATTAAACAAGTGAAATCTCGATTGAACTATCTTTAATTACTTGTAAATATGTCATCTAAAATATTCTTATTTATTTATCCTATTTTCTTTTAAGTTTGATGTGATTATTAGTGAGATACAATATTAGCTATTTTTTTTTAAATCTTTATATATATTGGTGTTAATGTAAAATATTATAATTATAACTGTTTATATCTTAGAATTTGGGGTGGACTATAATCTATGTTTTTCTTATAATGCATCAAGATGACACGAGTGTATTAGCTAGATTGATTTTATTTACTCTTTTCAAATTGGAAATAATTAATTATAAGAAAAACATTAAAAAAGTGGTAATTATGCATAGATAAGTGTAGTTGATGCATGAATAACTAGTAGTTAGTGCAATTCTCATGACACCAACTTTATTATAACTTAACTTCACAAGTTTGACGGGATTACAAGTTTATTTATTATAACTCAACCTCATAAAAAAAATCCTTATAATTGTATGAACATTATCTATAAATATATGGGAAATATCGTTGTAGGAAAGAATTGATACTGAGATAAAATCAAGTAAACGAAGGGACTTTCTTTCAGAACAGAAATTTTTGAAGTGAAAATACGACGACCCTGGTCCCCATCAATGGATAAAAACTTTGGGATGTAGGGAGTGGATTCAGAAAGAATGTTAGGTCTTCAATCTGAAGTTGTGAATATTGTCTCCCAAGTAGCCATTACATCGAGTAAGCGAAAGTGGCACGATGTCACCGAGAGAAAATTTGAGTCCCAAGTAGCCATTAAAGGTTTATCTTTATGTTCGATCCCAATTTTTAATTTCTATACTCTATTTGAGTCAAGTAAGGAGAGTTAAGTTTCCAGGTATTACATCTATAGGATTATGAATTCCTTTGTGTTCAAAAATTATTGGAAGTCAAAAGAAGATGAGTGAAATATTCTTCATTTCCAACACCTTCGAACAAGATGACATTACATGTAATATGCCACATTAGTTGTGAGGGAAGACACAAGTTGGTGTTTGGATGTCTTGTGAATAAATTGAATAAATTACACTCATTAAGTTACAAGTTAACTATTAAGAGAACAAATTTACTAATTACAGAATGAGGAGGTTGCAAATCCCTCAAAAAAAGGAGAAATCATTGAGGAAGAGGAATCCTTGTTAAGCTCAAAGGCATGCTATGATAAATCTAGCATGAAGAGGAGAGCATGGACAAGTTGGTGAACTGTTAAATATGAACCCTCTCTCATGAATGCTTCCAAGGTTTTTATACAAACTAAAGAGTCTCAATAGAGAACCTCATCTATGCCATCCTTGTGGGAAATCAAAATATATTCATGTGCAAATGATTGTTGGTCTACATTGCATACTTAATCTTGTATAGATAATATGGAAACTTGGTAAACTTGGTGAACTATTCAATATGGATCCTCTCCCATGATTACTTCAAAGGTTTTTTTTTAAAATTGAAGTGTCTCAAGAGATAACTTCATCTACGCCATCATTGTCTGAAATCAAAATTTATTGATGTGCAAATGTAAATTAGTTAACATTGCATACTTCATCTTGTATGGAGAATATGAGACTTGTTGAGATGTGAATTTGGGATTTATTCTTGTGAAATTAAATGTTGTCTATGAGAGAGATGTTGTTGTGGGCATACCATAAAACATAAATCAATGAAATGATCTGAAAGCTTGTGAATTAAAACAATTATTTACAATTCACCATACCTATTCAAAATGATCTCTTCTTGCAATGAAAACTTGTAGTTTGAATCTTTCCACTAACTTCCAAGACCACTGAATATGTTTGTTAGATTCCAAGAGTGAACTTCTATCCAATATATCAAAGAGTGGTGATGGAGTGTGATACAAATTTTAGAGTTCAAGAGCACAAAATGCATGGACAACTATAGAAAACTTGTGAAAATTGGTAGCAATCCTGGGAATCTAGATCTCTATTTTTTAAATTAATAATAGGTGCACGCAACATGTATTTGAGCATGCACACGCATTAATAAGACTACGCGTGCACTTTTACGTGCATGCACAAATAGATGCGCATGTGCTTCTGCCTAACATTTAGAGCATTTACTCACTAATGTTTATCTCATTTAATGACTAACTTTCTTCAACAATGAATTTGTATTCACACATGTTCGAGTATTTTTACAATATAGTCTTCACCACTACTTTCATTCTTATTATCATCATCATTACATTAAAAATGCATGAAAATAAAATCAAAGCAAAGTTTCAACTAAACCTATCATCATCATAATTATTGTTCCTGAACATCATCATCATCATCATCGCCATCATTTTTCATCATCATTATCATCGTCATCATCCTCATCCTCATCCTCATTATCCTCCTCCTCATCATCATAGTCACCGTCCTCATCATCAACCTCCTTCTCCTCATCATCATCATTGTTCATCATCATTATTCCTTTGAAAATGCTTGAAAATAAAATCAAAACAAAGTTTCAATTAAACCTATCATCATCATCGTCATCCTCATCCTCATCATCATAATCATCGTCATCATCATCATCACCATCATTTTTCATCATCATTGTCATCGTCATCGTCATCATCATCATCGTCGTCATCCTCATAATCATCATCATTGTCATCATCCTCATCATCACCACCACCAACATTGTTCATCGTCATCATCATCATCATCACCATCTTCCTCATCATCATCCTCATCATCCTCATCATATTCATCATCATCCTCCTCCTCCTCCTCATCCTCCTCCTCATCCCCATCATCACCATCATCCTCATAATCATCATCGTTGTCATCACCATCATAGTCATCATCATCCTCATCATCATAATCATCACCATCATAGTCATATGACTTGTGATCATCATCATCATCATCATCGTCGTCATCGTCGTCATCGTCACTATCATCATCATGATCACCATCATTTTTCATCATCATAGTCATCATCATCCTCATCATCCTCATCATCATCATCATCAACATCATCATCCTCATCATTGTAACATCATCATCATCATCATAATCATCATCATCATTCTCATCCTCTGCATCATCATCATCATCATTTTTCATTATCATCATCATCTCCATCATCATCATCATCATCATTGTTGTCATCATCATCATCCTCGTCCTCATCATCATATTCATCATCCTCATCATCATCATTGCCATCATCCTCCTCCTCCTCATCATCATTGTTCATCATCATCATTCCATTGCAAATGCTTGAAAATAAAATCAAAGCAAATTTTCAACTAAACCTATCATAATCATCATCGTCATCATCATCATCATCCTCATCCTCATCCTCATCCTCATCCTCATCCTCATCCTCATCATCACCATCATTGTTCATCATCATCCTCATCATCATCATCATCATCCTCATCCTCGCCATCATCATCATAGTCATCATCCTCATCATCATCATTCATCCTTATCATCATCATCACTGTTGTCATCATTATCATCATCACCATCATTTTCATCATCACAGTCATCATCATAGTCATCATCATAGTCATCATCATCATCATTGTCATCATCAACATCATCATCATCATCATCGCAATCATCATCATCATAATCACCATCATCATAGTCACAGTCATCATGATCATCATCCTCATCCTCATCATCATCATCTTCATCACCATCATTGTTCATCATCATAGTCATCCTCCTCCTCCTCCTCATCATCATCATCATAATCAACATCATCATCCTCATCATTGTAATAATCATCATCATCATCATCATAATCATCGTCATCATAGTCATAGTCATCGTGATCGTCATCAAACCAAAATCAAAACAAAGTTTTTACTTAACAAGTGCATGCACAAACTAGCGCGATCACGCTTCTAGTGTGTGCGCATTATGTTTTAAACTACACACACACATAGTTCAAATTTAGAATTTTGGCGGGCACCTTTTTTCCAACCTACATGGTGGTTGACTTGGATGCTTTGGCTTTAGGTTCGGGTTGCCAAACCAAGTGGTTTGGGCTGTCTTATGAAATAAAACATGTTTTGTCCCACTTCTCCTATTTCGTGCATGATTTTTCATATTCCATGCTTGTCCGCTGCTAATGAAAATTCACACACTTGTGTAACTCTGTCTATAGATTCTGAATATGTAATTTTTATTTAAATCTATTATCTTTTTCTATTTTTTATTTAATTTTAAATGGACTAACGTCAATCTAACACAAAAGGTAGGCTATTTGCTTCGGCTATAACTTTTGATTGGCTCACCTATTTAGAAAACAAAAAAGAACCCGCACAAGAAGACACAAAGACCTACATCCTAAAAAAAATATCATTCATTGACTATGTTAAGACCAAGATGTGGTGGACCAACACCCCACCTTGTCATTTTAGGGCATCACTAACTTCCTTAATTTGAAAAAAAATATATAACATAAATAAATATGGAAAAATAATGTTGCACTAGACACACCTGTTATCTACAACTCTATATAATTATTTTCACAAAATTCCACCATTTGCATACCAAATAAGTGGACCAACGCAAACATATTCATTATTTTTTGGGAAAAAACTAACATACCAACCTTAGAAGAACCTCATTTTTTTGGGATTTACACTTAGTTTCCATAAATCAAAGAAATATATTTCGGAAGGTAATCCGATTGTCCATGTTTCATATTCTTACGCCATATTCCAAAAAGTTGTGTAGGTACCTCTAATATTGCTTTTTGATGTTCATATTTATGTTTTTCCATAAGTCGATTGCAACGAACGCATCATAACTGACCAGCATTAGCTTGTACCAGCCCTTATGAATGTTCTTTGATTACAATTATGAATGAAGAATAGATAACATATAACTTCTTAATAACACTTAATTTGATTGAATGAAACTTAATTTGATTAAATTAAACTAGTGATTACAATTATGAATAACATATTACAATTATGAACGAATAACTTTCTTAATAACACTTAACTTGATAACTTCTTAATAACACTTAACTTGTGGTGTAATTTTTTCATAGTGGTGTAAGATTTTCATAGACGAGAGGAAGGATTTTAGTAAGCTTTTTATATATTCCAGGAAGGATGAGACAAGCCTACTCTCTCTACTTTCTACGAATCTCCAAATTGATTGAATGAAACTAGTGATTACAAAAGAACAGATAGTAATGAAGAATAGATAGCATATAACTTCTTAATAACACTTAGATGAGACACGCCGACTCTCTCTTCTTTCTCTGAATCCTTGAATTGATTGAATGAAACTAGTGATTAAAAAGGAACATATACTTTCTCTGAATCCCCGAATTGATTGAATGAAACTAGTGTCTACAATAGGACAAATAAAAATGAATAACATATAGCATATAAATTCTTAATAACACTTAACTTGTACTAAACTTGTGGTGTATAGGTATCACTTTTTACATACTACAATTTAAGTTACTTATAGCTATATACAAGTTAAGTAAAGTAAAGTATCTATATTAGTAATTAGAATTTAATAAAATAAATCAACTACATTCTGGTAAAAAAAATACCATTTTAAATAGATCATTGATAAAATAAATCTAAATATACTACAATTTGGAAAAAACACATACACTATATTAAATGGATCACAGAATATAAAAACACTACAAATATAAAAATACCAAAAACATCTAATCCAAACTCAACTGTAAGCAAATCGTGTTTCGAATATGAATCAGTTATCCACTATAGATTTCAATAGAAAACCTTTGAAATTCATGTGCTTAAATGCCAAATCGACCACTCAACTTAAAATGAAACAATATCATATATGTGTATAATGTATTTGTATATTCATTTAAATGGAGGTCAACTGTGCTCTAAAAAAAAATAACACAACGAAATAATATCTTGATTTAAATGGAAGTCAACTCTGACATCAAAACAATATAGTGATTTAAATGGAGGTCAGTTATGATGTGGAAACTATAATAAAAATGTGTTCTAAACACAATAACACCGGGATAAAGCATTCTACATATTTCAATAGAAAACCTTTGAATCTCATGCACTTAAATGCCAAACTGACCACTCAATTGTGTACAATGCATTTCTATTTGTATATTGATTTAAATGAAGGTCAATTGTGTTCTAAACACAATAACACAATGAAACTAAAATAAAAATGGAGGCCAACTATAACGTGGAAACTACAATAAAAATGCGTTCTAAACAAAATAACACCCTGATAAAGCCTTCTATAAAGTAATATTACAACATATAATTTATACTGTACTACATATTAAACTGTACATAACTTTTTTCCTGCATACCAAACTTTCGTATTGCTTGATGTAAGAAAATCATGAAGAATGCTCAATATGCCTTTAGAGCAATCACCGCCGCCATCATTTTTCAAGTAAGGTATTTGAACTAGAGCCTGCTTTGATGGCACCTGGTTTGATGTTTGTTTTCCACCCTTTTCCTGCGAACCAACTGATTTTGGTTTTCCATTTTTTTGAGAACCATTTGATCTTGATTTCCAATTTTCAGACACTAGAGACTTTTGCAAATGTTGTCATTTTTTGGATTCAATATCATTGTTGACTGAATGCAGAGCATTCGACTCTTCAAATATCTAATTTTTTTCTTCTAGCAAATGCCTATTAATTCTGTCTAGATACTCTTGTAGGGTTTCATTCCGTTATTGAAGAGAATGTTTTCTTACGTTGTGTTGTTCAATTAAAATTGTGTTGTTGAAGATAATGTTTTCTTACGTTGTGCTTTTCAATTAAAATCGACTGTTGTTCAAATCCTTCCTTCTACTATTGCTCAAGGCTCTACATTCTATTTTCCATCATTCCAATTGTGCAATGGTATCTTAGCAATTCAATTGTGCAACGGTAGCTTAGCAACCACCTTTCTATGTTCTTCTCTTTGTTTTATAATTTCCAACATTTCTGTGTTCTTCTCTTTGTTTTAGAATTTCCAACCTTTCTGCGTTCTTCTCTCTGTTTAAGAATTTCCTTTTTGCAGCCTTTCGTTCCTCAACTTTCCTTTCATGGTGTTCTCTGTATTCTTTCTCTGCATTCTCCAACTCATCATTGATGTGTTCCCTGACTCTAACTTGCTCTGAGAGCTCTGTGAATCGCCCACGCAGATACTCTATTTTGGACTCAAATTGTCCTTCAAGATTGTGAATATCTGTTGTTCTTGTTCTTGTAATTCTTTGTCAACTTGGGACGACATCTTACCCACAGTGTTAACCATCTTTCTTTTCTTCCTGCAAATCCGATGGAAGATCGATAGAAGCATTTGTTAGATAGAAGCATTTGTTCCCCTGTATTTTTTTGAATTCGCTCCCTTCGTTGAGCTACTTCCTCATGACCTCTATGATCTTGCATGTGAGTTTCAACTATTCTCTAAATTGAATTGTGAGTTTATTCATTCTATTAATATGTAAACATGTTGGTTTTATTACTTTTATGTGCTGAAATTTGCAAATTTCAAACTCAACATAAACCAATATCATTCATTATCTTCTTTAACAACACATAAGTAGTAATGAGTATGTTGAGGTGGCCATGTGAACAAAGACCAAAGAACAGCGTAGAGAAAAGGAAGGAGAAAAAATGGTTCGTTAAACCCATCTCTTTATATGTAATATTGTACAAATGTCATGCAAATTCTTTTTAATTTTTTTTTAGGTTGGATTTTTTTTATAAAAGTCTATTTTTATTTTAAATTTGTTAAAGAATTAAAAATTTTCCTTTATACAAGGATGGGGGTGCTACATGTCCACCTGATAGCATTGAGAGCCTCGAGTTGCGGGAAGACAACCTCCATGCGGGCCCTTATTATCCCCTCCAAGCAACATTTAATGCGCATTCATGGTGAGGAGTTCGTCATTCTAGCTGGCATGGAAGGAGGGACTCCGTAGTTAATCCCTCTTTCCAGAAATGGGAATTCGTTCATGTCAAGGGATGGAATATCCATTTTTCCATTGTGTCGGGCGTTGGAAGGGTTATCATTGCTTTAACTCCCCTTCAATGGCCTCTATGCTTACTCATGTCACCGACCTACTTAAGGCCCTTGAGAACGATGTCCCTTGTCTCATTCTTATGTTCTTGAGTTTTGTTTTCAACAATTCCTCCCATATTGGCCCTAGTCTTTCCTTCTGGTTTTATAAAAATCCTAGCTTTTACTTGCACCAACATCCTAGACCTCTAGCTTTAGGTAACTGCAGAGTCTCTTCCTAGCTTGATTTTGGTTTTTCCACCTTGTTTGCTTGGAAGCCAAGTTTTCTTCTACAGAGGTCATATGTTAGTAAAGGATCTTATGATGTGTTGAAACATAGTCTTACCATGTCTCATCGACATGGTACCCCTCATTGTGTTAGTAGTGGTTGCGGTCAAGCATAACGAAACATAAGTTCAAGTTTGGAATATGGGTATGAGACCAGTGTTTCCATGCATGTGCAAACATTGATAGATGAATGGGAAGCCTGTTTGGTCACATAATATTTGGCTAGAGGAATTGGGGGAAAACATATCAACCATTACTGGCTTATCAAAAACATGATGGGATCTTTAGTGGAAGAAATTTTCAACAATTGGAGTTACACTCGCAATTCGGTTCTCCTTGCGAAGACTAAGCTAATTGAACTAGATACTCAACTCAATAAGCTTGATGCGACTTCAGCTTGGAAACGCCTTGCAATGGGTAACTGTATCATATGAAACACTGAAGGAGGAAGTGACCGTGTTATGGGGACACTAACAACACCTTTGGATAGGAGCTTGGTTTCGATGATGACCACCATGACGAATGCACCATTTCCCATGCCCTCCACCATCACACCGTTGAGAAACAAGTGCGTCTGGGATGTTGAGGTACCAGTTCTTAAATCCTCTCCTCTTCCTATTAAGTAGCTGAAAAATATGAATGATGAAGATTTCCAGGGGGGTTGGCCCATCATAGAGGAAATTCTACCCCTTATCTTGGTGTTGTTGAAGAACCAAAAGCCATCTTGGTACACCTATGTTCTACCCTCTATGTTTAGTTTCTTTGTTTTTCAGTTTACTTTTAGAATAATGTATAATTTGTCTATGAAACATATCAGTTTGATTTTGGAGTCTAGTGCTTGGCCCCCATCATCTAAATGGGTTTTTGTTCCATATTTTTTGAAATACATGCTCATAGTATCGACTGGTTGGGGTGTTGGGTTTCATACTACCCCAAAACTATGTCAGGGATGTATTTTTGGATGTAATCTTTTTGTTTTGATAGTTTAAAACAATGCATACTTACAAAAAAAGTTCATTTTATTAAATTAACTTTTAATTATTTTGATTAAATATATCGTGAGATTACTATCATAAACAAACACGTAGATTAAAAAAAATAAGTCATCAATTAACAATCTTAAAACCTCTAATATATGTGGCTAAAACAATCTTAAAACCTCTAATATAATCAATTATATAATATTGGATACAATAAAGGTTATTGTACATGAAATAAGTTTAAGGGGATGTACTTAGAAGACAATGGGGATAGCTCTTTTCCATTCCCATACAAATCCACACTTCACTCAATAAAAATATTAAAACTTCTATTATATTCAATAATTTAATATGGGATACAATGAAGGTTATTGTACATTGAAGAATTTTATGGGGTGTACTTAGAACCAACAAAAATTCCTCTATATAGACTTCAACCAAGTACAGTGTAAGACCCAAGAACAAGATGAGACTGCTTCCTCTCCTCTAGATGGACTGCCAATTCTCTCTCTTGTGCAAATGTTTGAGTGATATACTTGTCCAAATGAGGGAAGCACCTCTCCTATTTATACTAATCAATAGAGAAGCCTAATAAACCAAATAGGATGACTTCTCCTTGTTGTTAGGGTCGACTTTCCTTGGAAGACTCAAAAATACATTTTAATAAACTTTTTATACTGACCCGATTTGCAACGAAGGTTTTACCTTGACACTTTACATGAACAAATACATCAATGACATCCATAATTGGAGGAACGACATCTATGGAAGGGGTAATAACACTAATAATACAAAATAGAATATCTTTCACAATTACATTTTTTTAACGATTATAACCTAAACTGACATTTGATTGTTGATCGATGACATGTAATGAACATGGTTCCCAAATCCCACAATGACGGTAATGATTAGCCCTTAGGAAATGTTTACATATGGACAAAAACAACTTCAACAACATAGGAACCCAAATTATGTTAATGAAATTCCATAGGTACCATTCAAGAATAAGGGGCATGTGATCTTGATATGCCAATTAATGGAATGATTAGGACAGGTGATTGTAACTTGTGTTTTTCTATTTTATGATGGAAGTTAGCGACATGATATTAATAAGAATGAATGTGATGCCTTAATATTTGATACTTGATGCTAAAGGAAACATAGTTATGAGATACTTATGTTTATACTTAGTACAATTTTGTTATCTTATATTTATGACACAATTATGTGATTTTTCTATTTCATGATGATACTCAGTATAACAAGTCACAGAGAGAAAATGCAGAAAGCTTACTAGACTCAAAAAACACTGAGTGTCCAAATGAGGGGAGGAGCACCTTATTTATAAATATTTTAGTCGGTAAATCGGTGACCCGAAACTTACACCTATTGGTAAAAAGACTTGATATTGATCTCATGGCAGTGGATCAAATCACACTTTTTGTTGGGTAAGTCACCCAAGCCATGTGAAAGAATCTACAGACTGACAACTAGACTAGACTTTTTACAAAGTGGAGCTACTATTAGCTACCCATGATGCTTTCCATTGTTCATTGTCATGATTACAAATACATGGGTTTTCCCCACATGTACAACTAGGGAATCTATCAGATTCAGAATCATTATCTAAACCAAATTCGGTATCCAGAAATAAGCAATTTGAGAAACACTATTCCACATCGGATCTGAGCATGACTTCATTAGGAATACAGTAGAATTCTCCTTGAAAAATGGATTCAACTTTAAGGTTTAAAGGAATTCTTCTTGTATGAATTTTATGATCTAAGAGGCGACCATTTTTGTCCATTCTTCTGAATTTCTGCTGGGTGAAAATAGGGGGTTCAAGAGGAGAGTAAGCTCCTCCAAGATGTCGTAGTTTAAATTTAAACCACATATGATTGTGGTGTGCTACAATCATATTTGCTTGAAGGTGCAGAATGAAATTTGCACGTCATTGAACCCAAACTTTTCTTGGACAAAATTTGTCAAGGAAAACTTCTGTCCATCCGGACCATTGTTGTTGCACCAGTGTAGAAGGGTCTCCACAAATTATTATTTCTCCTTGTTCTCTGCAGAACTACAATATGAGGTTATAACTATTCCATGTTAAAAATCCTGGACTGATATCCACATAATACAATTCTCGTCCATCTGTATAAGCTGGATCAACCCAAATGTGATTAAGCTGCTGAAGCTGGTGCATGGAATTTTCTAATACTTTATAGGCTTGTTTTTCCCATCTCTCCAATATTTGTACTTTCAGAAGAGAGGCATTTACTTGTTGGATCAAGGAGAGGGAAAGATACTTATCTGCTTCCTTTTTGCTGGTGCAATTCAAAAAATCTTCTCTTTCTTCTTCTGTCAAGGGATCATTGAAGATATGAAGTTTAGATATTTTGTTTGACGAGCTGGATGCTCCATAGCCAAACATGTTGAGGCTAGGTTTCTCAGTCTTTTTGACTGCGAGGATTTCCTTGTGACTTGATGGATAATCGATTTTTGCATTTTTGAGTGCTCTTGAAGCATAGCCACAAATTTATTCTTGATCACCATGTTTTCCTATGAGAATACGTCCCCAAGATTTATTGGGGGCATCTGTTTCAATCACTGTTTGAACCAAGCTTTGTGGTACTGAGAGTGGAGGAAGCTGTTTTACTTTTTCTTTGATTTTCTTTACTACATCTGTCATATCTTTATTCCATCTTGTGGGATTTTTCTTCAATCATTGCTGCAGCAGATGAATGTCATATGCATGTCCTTTGTAGAATGGCCTAATATAATTTAGGCTTCCCAAGAATCACTGCAATTGAAACTTTCCTAAGATCTGATCAGGAAAGTTAGCAAAAACCTTCAGGACATGGTCTTGGAGGATCACTTGTACTTTACTTATTTTATATCCTAAAAATTCAATGTCCTTTTTGCCAATTTCCATTTTGGATTTTGACAAAACCAATCCATGTTTGAAAACCAAAGAATAAAATTCCTGAAGATGTTTCAAATGTTCCTGCACATTGTGGGAACAAATAAGAATATCATCTATGTATACTAATGCCCATTTCTTTTCTCTGAAGATATCTTCCATTCTTTTCTGGAACTCTGATGGTGCATTGTTAATGCCAAATGGAAGGACCTTCCACTGATACTGCCCATCAGGAACGACAAAGGCAGTTTTGTACCTGTCTTTTGCTTCAACTCCAATTTGGTAAAAACCAGACTTAAGGTCAAACTTGCTAAAAATGGTGCATCCTGCTATTCTTTGCAACAAACTAGATTTATCAGGCAGAGGGTAACGGACTGGTTCAAGGATCTTGTTCAAGGGTTTAAAATTCACAACCAGTCTAGGTTTTCCTCTTTTTATCTCAAAGTGTTTATTGACAACAAATGCTCGACATGCCCAAGGGATCTTAGAAGGTTCTATAAAGCCTTTGTCCAAGAGTTCTTTGATTTCATTTGCACAAAATTCTCTTTCTGAGGGAGACATGAGGGCAGCAGAGGATTTTTGGGCTTTTGGATTTTCTAGGGGGTTAAAAGGTAAGGAAACAAAGTATTTTTCCTTGGTCCAAAATGCATTAGGTGACTCTGAGGTGCAATCCTTCTCTAGTTTAGAGGAAATTTTGGAGAGGGCAGATTCTTTGTGCATTTCTGCATAGGCGATGCATCTTTCCATTTTTAATAGTTCTGCAAGACTGAGAGTGGGATTGGGGAACAAGATTATTACATTTGTAAGAAGCAGAATAGTATAGAGGGGTGGAAACTCTTCTGCCATTTATTGTACAAGAAAAATTCATATTGGGCTCATCAACTGTAATGGGGTTGACTTTATGCAAGAAGGGTGATCCTATGATGCAATCTTCTTTTAGGTTGTCTAGTCTGTTGAGATGTAGAACTTCTTTTATTCCATTGATGCTTATTGGAAAATCTAAAACTTGTCCTTTGAGATGTATAGGAGTTCCTTCAATGGCTACACCATGTTCGTTTGTTTTTTCCCAGTAAAAATATGGTATAGCATTTCCTTTTGCCAAATTCATTTGGAAACTTGAATCTATCAAACAATCAAGCTCATAAGATTTGAATTCAGATGGAAAAAACTTTATTTTAATGAAATATTTAGGATTGGTGAATAGTCCTAGAGATCCTAGTGATGGTTCATCATTCTGACAGTCTTCTATTCCTGAATCACTAGTGTGCTGAGAATGTTTTGGACTTTCAACAGCTTTTGGTGACTATAATGCTTCGGCATAGGCTCTGCACATTTCTTCATTAGAGGACTGGTCTCTTTCTCCTGTTGTTATTTCAAGCATTCTTTTCAATTCCTCTATTTATTTTACCATCTTCTTTAGGGAATATTGCTTATCTTTGATCTGTAGTCTTATAAGATTTTATTTATCTTTTCTAAACTTTTGTCTATCCTCATGATGATCAAGATAGCCTTTGTATAAATTAACAGCCTGGTAGAATGTTAGATTCTTGCTAATTTCTGGAGGGACAGATTTCTCTTTTTCTTCTGATACTTTTTTCTTTTGCTTTTCTTCTTGTTAAAAGATTTCTTCTTTCATCTTTCAGATCTTGCCTTTTCATATATTGATAGACTGGGGTCTCAGACAATATTTTGTCTATTTCAGCAATCCTAAATTCTGAGGAGACTTTAGGCGGGTTGAAAGAGAACATATAAAAACTGAAATCAGGAGGACCAGAGCAACCTCCTAAATTTGCCTCTTCATCAGAATCATAAGAAGAAGATTCAGATGAGTTTGGAGCAAATTTATCTAAGGTAGGGTCGGAATCAGAGGAATCCCCTTCTTCTGGTAAGAAGACGAATTCACCTTCAGGGTAGTCTCCTGCTGCACACCAAGCTAGATCCCACCAGGCTGGATCCAGGTCTTCTGAAAACATGGCAGCAAGTCTAGGATTTTTATTTTTATTTGGGCATTTATTAGCCCAGTGATCCTTTTTATCGCAGATGAAACATTTTTCTTTATCTGTAGGTTCAGATCTTTTCTTAAAGTAGGCTTTCTTTTAAAATATTTTGCCTTTTTTTATGCTTATAGCCTTTGTCTAGATGAAATCTAGGTACACTAGTATATTTGGGCTGTTGTTTCTTCTTACAACTACATGATTCACACCCAAAGTGTCCTCAGTTGTGGGAGCCACACCCCCAATCTGGCATTTTTGCAACATCTTTACAAAAACCCGGGGAAAACATTGAAGAGTGTCGCTTGAAATCTTTAGCCACTCTTTTCTCCAGACAATGTTCTTGCCAAGTTTCCATGATGAATCCATGCAATTGGGCAAGGGAAAGACCTGATAGAGGGATGTTTTTATTTTTAAGGTGTTGTTCAATAGCATCAGGAACATGGACAGGAAAGCTTCTCAAGTAATGTTTCGGATATGCGGGCTTATCAGCATTGCCAGAAGAAATCAACAATTTTTGCATATAGCAAAAACATTCTTCACTCTTATTTAGGTCATAGATTCTGGAAGACATAAATAAAGATGCAAGATGTTCATAATCTTCATTTTCATCGGGACCATAGAATTATTTTCCAAGGGAAATAAGAATTTGTTGGTCCGCATCTTCTACATTCAACATTTCTTCTCTGGATTCTTGGGGAATCCAGTGCCACCATTCTGAGGCTAGCCCTGAAAATCTGGCAACCAGCTGGAGTGCTAGTTGTTGGCCAGTTATTGTATTGTCCTGTGTTCTTTTGTACAAGACCCAATTTGATAGAAGTTGGATGGCAGATCTAATCTAGGCGTGGGATTGACATTGTATGTTCAACACAGGTTGATTAGGAATCTGGGAGATTAAATTATTCATCCTATTTATCCCGAAACTAAGGGAATGAGGTACTAACGAAGGAGAAGTGTCAGGGAGATCTATCATTTCAGTATCAAAAGGAGGGGGAGGACCTGTTATCTGAGGATTAGTATGACCTTGGTCATATGGATTTGAGGATCCAATATTTTCTCTTTTTGGGATTCTAAATGCCGATAAATATTTACGTAGGAGGGAATTTGGCATTTGTTTGAACTGGGAGACCATATTTCTTAACTCTTAAAGCTCTTCTATTTCTTGACCAAAAAGGAATCCGGGTCTTTGGCCATCTTCTTGGATACTCATCATTCCAAAAGAGTATCTTCTTTCATGTTTGACTTTATGGCCTTTAGCTGCAAGCTCTAAAGCAGTTTGGCTTACAGGGCTCTTTTTACTATTTATATTTTGTGCTCTGGCCATCATTTTTCCTAGGACATCTAGCCTTTTTTCTAATTTTTCGCTTGCTAAGATAATAGCAGTTTTTACTTCTTCTTGTCCTGTAAGCAAGTGATCAATTTTAGCTTCGAGCAAGGAAATGTGCTCTTTTTTTGTCTAAGCTTTTTGTCTGAGAATTAAAATATCAGAGGCTATGTCATCGATGTTTTGGCTAGTTAGTTGTTGCTGATAATTGCTATAACTAAGAAAATTTATTTCATCAGAGACACTTTTGTGTGGATTTGATGATCTATGTGGCATGAACTCTCTTTTAGAAAGACCATCATGAGCAAACTGTCGAAATGGAGTATTAGGAAGATTTCTTCCTGGATGGAACGAGGTATCACCCTATGGGTTTGTGGAGGTAAAACTAGGGCTACTTCTAGGGAGAGACATCATGTACAAGCTTACTCCTTTGTTTCTGATTTTTAGTCTCTCAAGTGCTTTTCTGCAGGTAGGGTAGTCTACATGTTGACCTTTGTGCTCATTGTTATGAACACCTGAAAAAGAAAGGCGGGAAGAAGAACAAGGTTCAAACAAGGCTGATCTTTCAAAAGTATTATTGACAAAGGAAGATCTTACAAGAGGTGGAGGAAATTGGGGAGAAGGAAACCCGTCAGGCAATTTAAAAGAGTTTGAACATCTATCAAAGACAAGGGGTTTGGGAATAGAGAGTTGTTGGCCCTTTGGTTTTTTCAAAGTCTCTCAACTCTCTGTATCTTACCTCCCATTGCTTTGGGTAACTGATGTCAGTCCAGTCAAAGGTGATAGGTGTAGAATGTTTTTACTTATCAGTTTCTACCATATTTAGTAGGCATGAGCTTTCGTGGACTTTAGGGGTAAGAGGTGGAAGAGAATCATTTCCAAAGCGGATTACAACCAACAATTTAAGCTGGATGATTTTAGAGCCAATTTCCATTTTAAATCCTAAGGGACGAATATAGGCCTTGAGTAAATCATAGATGTAGGGGTCATCAAGGTTGACAGAATACTTAGGAAAGATAGTACCAAGAAATGGGCCATTGTGCAAGGGGCCTTCAAAACCTCCAATTAAAGCATCAACAAAATCTAAGTGGCGGGTATCCAAAACACAACACAAGGAAGAAACATTCATATTGTTATAGCGGATTTCACCACATTAGGTGAATCACACATTGTATGGCCTTCCCCTATCCCGCTGCAGACTCATTATTCCCTATGGACCATTTATTGTCTTTTGATGTATCATTGACCATCCCTAAAAACATTAGAAAAATGATATACGCGGCCTTTTCCCCGATAACCGCGTACATACGTGGATATTCCCTCTATAGTCGCGTACATCGGGATGCGTGCATAATCCAAAACTGTTGGACTTTTCCTTGTCTTGAATCCGACTCATATGAATCCTGGACTTCCATATGCCTTGAGATCGCACGGATTCGACCTTTCAGTATCACTTTGGAAAGCTATATAAGGAACCATTGAGACATTGAAAAGAAGAGGAGAAAATTGAGAGTACCAAAACTATAGTCCATTGTTGCCAGAACTATACTTGAGTCTACATCCCTTTGTCCCTTTGGAGCACTGTTGTGTTCTTCCCAAGCTTGCCTTTGCTAGTGAGCTTGCTATCAGAGTGATGGAGGATTGAGGTGGTGGAGGCCCAAGTGGGGGATTCAGTTTCTCCGGTTCGCAGACGTGCCGTCAGAGGTTGTCACTTGTAATCTCTGATTCATATTAATAGAAATATCTTTTCCTGTCCAGTAATGTGTATTTGAATGAATGTTGCATCCATTGGAATATGTCAAATGCTTATACATTATTGATTATATATGCTAGAATAGATCTAACACCATGAAATATAGTATGCTTGTATTGTTTACTTGTTGTTGAGGACGTGCTATAATAATTCAAGCTGAAGATTGGAAAGCTCAACGGGGATCTACTTCAACCGTCTGGAATAAGGTACGAGGTTCGATCCTTTAGTGTTAGATGGGTTTAATTTCTATTGAATATTGGGAAAGATTGATTTCTGGAGTCTAGTTGTCTGTTGTGGTACCCCAAGCCATAGGAATTTCTCTCCGTAACAGAATTGGCGACTCTGCTGGGGACAGCCGGCCAGCAGAGTAATACATAGTGGGGTAAAGAATCTGATCCAATCTTTCCAGAAATCAATCTTTCCCTAACAAGATTCCTTCGGACATACCTAAGTTCGAAGGCAAACCAGGAGAGGGGTACCACAACAGACAGCTAGAATCTGGACAGCTAGACTCCAGAAATCAATCTTTCAGGACTCTGCTGGTAATACATAGTGTCATAATACAAAATTGGGTTCCTTACCTGAAGTTAGCCATAGAAAGTGCTCAAGATACTACTGAACCCGAAGTTCCGTATCCTACCTGCCTTGCACTCACTGAGCTGATGTTTCATGTTGCTCAACAGTGATGTGCTCCAGTCATAGATTATCGGTGTCATACACTCCACCGCATAGAACATCAATGGCCGAGAGGCCTGATGGAGTGATGCTAAGCCTGCTATCCTGCCCAGCGTCAGTAAGATGGCCTTTAGGCCCAGTACCTGTATAGCGTTGGTGGGGACTTGGCTCCCCACCTTCTTTGTCTCTGGATAGCAGTATACTGCGATGTACTCATCTATAGTCAGCCCATGACCTGGCCCTCCGCGAGCACGAAGGTTCAGAGTCTCACCCCGCTGTGATAGACCTGTGATAAAATAGATATCCTCCACCTCAATGGTGAGGGACATGCCGTCTAGCCGGAAGGACTCTAAGTCCGGATCCCAATAGTCTACAAGCATCTGTAGTAGTCCTGGTTTGGCCCTCAAGCCTCCTAGGCACCAAAACTTGTAGAGTCCGCATCTTCTTAGAGCCTCTTGAGCCATTCTGTCAGCCCTTACTGCGTCCTCCACATCACCATGCTCGCGTTCTCGCCACTCTAGCACCATCCTGCATGAGAAGTTGACCAAAATGTCCATTAGATTCATCAAAATCTTAGTGCGCGGCGTCATACGTGGCTATTTTCAAAACAGCCACGTATGTACGCGGTTTTAGGCCCCTTTTCCGCGTATAGACAGCCCTATACGCGGAAAAAACCTCGATATCCGCGTGGGCCGTGGCGCTCATGTAAATTTGGCCATTAAAAATTCATTTGACCATGAAAAATTATAAAATTTGTATTGAAATGCAAGATGAGAACATGAGTAAGTACCTGGAAGAATCAGTTGTGAATTCCGCTGGCTGAATCTCCTGGAATTTGCAGTTGAATATCAGAGCTCCAATGGGTAAAATTTTCAAATGATTTATATTTTTTACTATTTATAGGAAAATTTTCAAATATTTGAAAATTTTTACCCCCTTTCCTATAGTTTTGACCGTTTCTAACCTTTTTGGACCGTTTCTGACCTAATTTGTGATGTAGAAGACTGTTTTCAGCGATGTTTCAGCCTTTGGATTGACCCGTTCATACTGATCTCAGGTATAATGTCTATACTGGCATATAGGTTAGGTTCACCACCGTTTGCATTTTGCATGACCTTATGACCATGTCACTATATCCTTAGGTACGAACCCACTCTATTATGTCACGGAACCTTCTTGCTGCTATAGAAGTGGCATGATGTGAGTGGTAGAGACTCACCTTACATGGGTACCCTAGTTAGTGTCTTATTTGCATTTGGTGCCCATGCCGATGTTTCCCCCTTTAGGGTGTGGGAGTCCGTTGTATAGTATTGCCATGACATTTAGCAAGAGCCTCATACTCCTCATGATCTTATGCTGGCCTGTATCCCCTCGGACTCCCCTTATATCGAGTTGTGAATGCATTATCATGAGCTTTTCCTGTCTTATTGAGCTTTATGCCGGCTCCCCTGACATTGCGTTTCAGCCATATAGCCCGAGCTTGTCTCATGTCTAGCCATGCAGAGCATTTATTTATATCTTTCGCAGCTTGATTCCCTTTTTAACGGGAGGGGATTTTCCCCCGAGTGTCGATATCCTACACATGTATCCTTGCATTGAGCATAGGTATGTTCCACTGCTTGGAACTAGTTTGTTTGCCTCTATGACACTCGTCTCCTCCTAGTTTGTAACTATAAAGCTAGTTTATTCTTTTTTCAAGCTTTTCAAATAACTGAAAAAGACCAAAAAAATCAAAAAACCAAAAAGCCGGACAAGAAAAGATATTATCTTTGGCGGCTGTTGAGTCGTGTCGCCCTCGAACAGAGCACTGTATATCACATCCATTGGTTGGGTTATAGTTTGACTTTAGGAGCTGTACTCGTTATCTGAGTTTTATCTCCACCGACTGGTTAAGCTTCCAGTCCCTATGGAGCCTCTATTGATCCCTCCTGCGTCATAGAGATGTCCCAATTTGTATATCAAGTCTATGCTGCCTTCATTCAGTCACCATACGCCGTTATGCTCTTGTTCGAAGGAAGTTGAAACCTGAGTCGGCCATTCCTCAGTTATCTTGACTTTGCATGTCGGCCATTCCCAGTACAGTTACTGGTTCGTGCACCTTATGATCGAGTTATTCCATATTATACAGACTTGCTGAGTACCTTGTGTTGGATGATGGGGGATGCCTTAATGCCCTCCTTCCAGTGGATTTCATCCCATCGACTTCAGATCATTTATTCTGGGATTGGAGTCTAGAGTCATTTTGAGTGCCTTGAGACTTGCAGTCATCAGAGGGCAGGTTCTCTCGCCATCGATAGTTTTGGGAATACATCAATGTCCCCTGATTGATGGATTCTCTCAAGTGTTCGACCTCAACACATTTATTCACACTTGTTAGTTTGCACTCTAGTACCTTGATTCCCATTTTCATTATTGGTGGGTGATCTCGCATCTGTTAACGGTATACATCAATGACCGGTAATTAGATGATGGACTACTATGTTCGACCTCGACACCTCTATTCACATAGTAGGACATGTACTCATAGCGGTTTGTGTAGAAGACCTTCCAGATTGGTGGCATCCACTATATGCTACCTCCTTGATCGTGCCAGTGTTCATGAGATTTCAGCTCTCGTGACTTGTTCCAGTATATGTCAGATATTTCCAGCCACTATGGAGATCTTGATCTGTTATATATCTTCAGCCTATGTGGAGATCATTGTACTTTGTATATCTTCATCATGGAGATTCTGATCTATGTATATTGTACGTGGCGATGACCACATATGTTCTATCATGTTTCATGCCTATTCATGGCCATTGTACTCTTATGTATCTGGGACTGCTATATGTATGTGCAGTTATATGCAGAGTTGTATTATGGTATTATGTTGATTGGGTGGCTGGTATTCCATTTGGGTACCGTCATCACTTCACTTCTGGGATGGACTTATAATGTATTTTGGCCATCGTATAACCCCTCTGATCTATACATTAGGGGGCATCTGTTATAGCGGATTTCACCACACTAGGTGAATCACACATTGTATGGCCTTCCCCTATCCCGCTGCAGACTCATTATTCCCTATGGACCATTTATTGTCTTTTGATGTATCATTGACCATCCCTAAAAACATTAGAAAAATGATATACGCGGCCTTTTCCCCAATAACCGCGTACATACGCGGATATTCCCTCTATAGTCGCGTACATCAGGATGTGTGCATAATCCAAAACTGTTGGACTGTTCCTTGTCTTGAATCTGACTCATATGAATCCTGGCCTTCCATATGCCTTGAGATCGCACAGATTCGACCTTTCAGTATCACTTTGGAAAGCTATATAAGGAACCATTGAGACATTGAAAAGAAGAGGAGAAAATTGAGAGTACCGAAACTATAGTCCATTGTTGCCAGAAC
>LPNX010496288.1:22942-41673 GCA_001517045.1 Pseudotsuga menziesii | reverse complement strand
CATCATCGAGGATTATGAGAATTATTTTGTGTGCAAGCTTGATAGGTTCTCCACTTAGTTATGTCACTAACCACATATTCATCATTTGACAACAATAAAAGCCCAGTGTTAGAGCCATGCATGTTTAAATATTGAGAATGGATCCATTGATTTATAATCACAGTAAAATGTGACTCAAGTTTTTGTATAGCCAATGTGGCCATGTGTCGATGTGAGAAAAATTCCCTTCGTCAAATACATAGGTTTACCTAAGAAAAGGTCCCAATTAGACTTAGATATTTATAAGTTATTCTATCTTACACCACCCTAACTCTATCGTGTGGGGGCCACATGGTTTATCCAAGCCTTACACATTAGGCTAGTGATTGGAATTATTTAAATGCCTAAAATCGTTTCAATGGCCATTTTTCATTAATGCTCGCATAACCTTATTGCGATAATGGTAGAGGACCCTTTGAAAAGTAAAGGCCAACTGAGTACTTCTCAATTGAGTATTTCTAAATAAATTCGTCTATGAAGTATGAGGCAGATTAATAAATTTAGTAGCTTCTTGTTCCAAAATTGTGGAGATTTGTTTTAAAGGTAATATTGTAAGCAAATCCTTTTGTTGTATGAATTTTCTTTGTACCAATTAACTTCATGTCTCAATCTAAGCTCATACAACTAATTATTACCTGGTTATATGTGAGTTTTTATTTTCAAATAACACGAGTTCATAAGATGACAACTTAAAATTTATGGGTTCATCCAACAAAATAACATGGGGTTTAGTGATTAAAATTGATGTGAAAACAACACGTTCCTTCTAACCTCCTGAAAGCCTTGCAATTGGGGTGAGATGATTATGGTAATTGGGTAGTCCAAACTTTCCTAGTTTTGCACGTACCTCCTTCTTACTAAAACCCTCTTGTTCTATATGTAACCTAAGAATATATTGAACATGCGTTTCCTTTGTGGTTAATAAGTAAATCAAGAGTTTAGAATACCTTCGAATTCTAAGTTTTTAACTCCTCTTTACCTCTCCCACTAAAGGTTGCAAATCAACATCAATAAGATTAAGTGAAGTATATTTCCCTACTTTATTGGGCCCGGCAATTGCAACTCATGTTCCTATGTCAATACCCACATCGACATTACTAGGTATGAAAATCTCTCTACCTCGATAGCTGAAAGTAACTTCAATAAGATAAAGAAGAGGTGGCGTGAGTTTAGTAGGTTCTAGAAAGTGTATCCATCTTCGAAAGTGTTAAGAAAAACCAAATAAGTCTTGAGCATATTCTGTGCCTCGTATTTGGTGTCTTGAAACATGAGATCCGATAAATCTATTACTCTCAGGAAGGTGGGTAAATCTTTCAATCACAGTTCTGTCATCCCTGGAATACAAGAGATGAGTTGGCCATTGGATGGATTGATAACGTGGATCTTTCTCCTCTGTTCAAATAGTTATCACCAAGTATTAGCACAAGAAAATTTATAGCAGGATAACGTTTGTAAATGAAGTTATCAATTATCGGTTAACATCAGATGGGTTGAATGGTTACAAAATTGAGCCAACAATGGTTTGTAATCTTCTTGGATTATGGTAGTGAGGTAGTAATATAATTTTAGTATTGAATATCTCTTTCTCATTGTTTTCTACTTTTAAATTGTTCTCAAAAGGTAATGGGGTTTGCTATTGAAAATCGAGTAAAATTGTGTACCTTATTGGAAATGTAACATTCATCCACCAACAAAGGCATATGGAAATAAGAAAATAAACCACAAGCACTGAGTTCCTAGAAGGCAACCCTAGGAATACCATATCTGTCGGATATCTCCTGCATAAAAGAGAAGACACCATCTACAACTATGAACGAGATGTTCCATAGTCAAACACAGACCATATATTCAAATTATGAAACCTAAGGATGATACATACCTCTTAATATTCTCTTAACCTTCATAAATGTTGTATCTTTCTATTCTACATTTGGATATCGAGTTTATCATAACCTTCATCAATGTTGTATCTTCATATTCTACAATCTGATATCGAGTCCATCAAAGATCTCCCAGAAATGTACTTTCCTTTGGCATCAAATCAACCAAAAAGAGAAATCCAAAAAATGTGTATCTAATGCTACATTGTACTTAAAAATTACACTAAGTTCAGACATAAAATATTTTTTACTAAATCCTACTCATTTAAATAACCCTAAATAAATAATATTTTATTTTATTCAAAAACCAGACTACATGAAAATTCATTGTCAGATAGTCCTAGACTACATGAAAATTCATCATCAGATAATCCATGGGATAAGAGATACATCTTGAGTTTATCTTTACCTTCATCAATGGCACTTTATTTCTATTCTGATATTGAGTCACGTTCTAAGAAATATACTATGAAAGAAATTTAACATATCTTCGAACTCCATTGAAATTAAAAGGTGAGATCTATTTTAATTTCATTTTTTATGTTGGTACAATTGATCATCATTAGAAGCTCAGATGGCTCACGATTTCCATTAATACACACCAAAATATCTGGACATGTGGTGTGAAAGATGACTCCAAATCTCAAAAAAATTACAATTATAATGAAGACTATGAATAGACAAAACAATTAATTATGCTATCAACACAAAAAAAACTCTTCATCCACTGATCAACACAAAGAGCCGAGGATGTGCTGTGAAAGACAATTATAAATCAACAAATTTATCATTATAAAGAACATCCACCATTATGTTTGGTAAACCAAAATCTATTGTGACAGCTAAACCGTCTGAAAGTGACACATGGCATTCTCCCAAATAAATCCAAATATAAAATATTTTGAAACCCATAATTAAAAAGTGAGCTTTTAGAAATCTACGCTACATTAATCGTTCAATCCCATATGATTTTTTCAGGAATGAGTTGTTGAAAACATGATTGAAAGACAATCCCTTCGCCTCGCAGGGTTTAGGACAAGCTAGTAACTCCATGAGTCCAGGTTTTGAATCTCCCAAATATTTATTTTTCCCTTTAACATTTAGTTTGCCCATATGAATTTATAGTGGGGAGGTCTCTAATTCCTGGCTAATTTTAATGAGCGAATTATATTTGTATTTTCATATGTGGTGTGGAAAATCGCGTCTTAGGGTTCCTCTAATCTGTCGCTCATAAAATATGTTCAAGGTTAAGTCTTGTTTAATATTTCCACTAAAATTGTCGTACAAGCTAGGAGCTGTCTATGTTGTTTTTCTATGATTTTAAGTAGCACAGTCCATGGACACAAGGGTTCTGAGAAAGAAATATGCTATATTGATGCGTAGGTTTTAAACAACGGTATGATGTTTTATGTGTTTTCCTCTCTCGATGTTGATATTGATGGTGAGGTACTAGATTTTGTTTTCATTCATTTTACTGTCCATGTGTTGAGTAGCGAAAAATTATTTAATTCGGTGCTTGGATGTCCATGCGTTGCAATCCTATCAATGACAATAATTTAATCTTATCAGCTGACCTAACTAGAAAACCCGTGTGTCAATAAACTGCGTGTTGTTGGTTGCATGTTTGCTTCCTATACAGAACGAGCTAAATCGATGGATGACGCTGATTATAATGGTATAATGGTATATTTCCAACCCTCCCAATGCATTTCTATCTCGGACTGGTCAATATCAATGGCTTCCCCTGCTATTAAACATATTTTTCCTTACCGTGTCGGGACATATTGATCGGGCCTAGTCGCAATGTCTCGTTTTGGTTAGGATTCCCGTCGTATATGTATTGATAGGGGGCGGATTCTATTCTAGATAGCGCTCTCTGTTGGGCGAGTATATAACATTATCTCTTCAATTTATATCCCCTACTATTAATAACGTTCACTCTCTAACCACCGACAGCTCAAGTTCTCCCATGCCTCAGGATATACATCGGAATACTCCCAAGCCTTTCCCTTACCCTACAAACAAAGGCTTCTTATCCATCAGTTCAGTTTGTTTCCCCAGTTCATCCAGCTATGATCCCACCTACTCTGCTCTCGATCCAACCCAGCAGCTCTCACCTCATTTCCATCAGAGTGAAGGAAGGCTTATATACTAGATTATGGCGGTCATAAGGGGGCGAAGCAAGCATAGGAACATCCAATTAAAGGAGCGCCAGATAAAGTGGTCAACATGTTTTGAGGGCATTTAAGTGGTGGACAGGGTGTGTCTCCCCATAGGCCATCGAAAGATGATGAAAGCCATAGGAGGGATGTCCCCTTAATAACACCTTTAGTGTAATAATTTATTATTAATTTATGCTGAAAAAACTTTATTTATAATTTTTATATTTTTGACAAAAAGTCAAAAATAAAACATTTGTAATGAATTGTTCTGTATTAATAAAAGATATTGAAAGGGACATAAGTGGAATAACTGTTGTAGAGTGTTTCCTGATGCACAAGAGGAAAATACAAGTGGCAGAATCCACTGAGTGAGAACTCAAGGTGGAGGACGCATCTTCCCAAAAATCGGGTCAAAACTCCTAGTTGAGTGCTAAAAAGAAGGAGGCTCATAAATGACCAAGTCCGAAGAAAAATACTATATAATAGTATGTCCATTAGCAAGAAAGATGCTGGCATTGGATGGGGATTGAATCATGCCCTCCATTATCTCTTCTAAGTAATCATGCACTTTCTTTCTTTATTAAAATGCATGGGCATCTTTCCCTTTTTTACAACTTATATCGCAAGCATTACATAATGAAATAAAGTAACACAATGGAGCCTTCACTAATTTGCACTCATTTAATCCAAATACAAGTTAACATTACATAGCTTTTGTAGTGTTATAGTTAGAGTGAGGCACCCCACTACTAGAATAGGAAGGAGGGAGTGGAGTCACCACTCCATTTTGGGGAAAAACTGATAAACCCTGGGAGGGGAGGATAGGAATAAAAGATACGAAGAGAATTCCACTAGAATAATTAAGGTTTTAGAGTTGATTAGGCTATCTAGGGTTGTATATTAATTAAGGTAATTCAATTAGGGTTAAAAATCAAATAGGAAAGAACAACAAATTAACAAAGGAAAACAAACTAACTAGGGTTAATTTACTAGTTTTATTTTGTGAGTTGATTAACCTAATTTTTTAAAGTAAAATAGAGGGAAAAGGAAGGGACAAAATCGAAAAAGCATTGATGTAGGTGCTAACGATGCTTGGGTTGAAGATGATAGATGTAGAAAATTGGAAACGAGAGCATTGATCCACCCGAATGGACTTGCACACATTGCTACACCTTCCAGCAAAATAGACTTGATCCTGATCTTTCATACAAGGCAATAAAACACACTAGATCTACCATGTAAAATAATGAAACAATGAAGCATTGGATGGTGACAAAATGTGCCCTCAATACCTTCATATCCTAAATATCCTTAATGTCGAGCATGTCCTAGAAACAATGAGTTACAATAACCATTAAAGTACTTAAAACAATAACAGTAATAAGAGTAGCTATCTATATCAGATCTAAGTTGTTAATGAAAGACAACAATATATAATAGTAAATGATATATCAGATCTGAACCAATTATAAACTCAACATAAGATAACTCAACATAATATGTTAGGGTAGAGCTTCCTTATCCTCAGAAAAAATTCTTCTAAACAGACTTCAACATCTTAGCATTAGGTTACTTGCATGAGATTCAACTAGACAAAAATACCTATGAAAGGAGAGAACCCAGAACCACAAAATATCCCAAAATAGATCATCCAACCCTCACAAATAAAAAATAGTAGCAGCACAACAATACAACCAACTTACAATAAAAAATGACAACAAAAAACTCCAAAAAATTGACATATGGTAGCGCTATGGTGGATGGCACCTAAGGAGGGCTCTTAAGGTAAACACAAGGGTGGACGACCCCATTAAGGGGTCACACTAGTCATCAGCATGATGGACATCAATATTTAAGGGTTGTATGTCTCAACATTACCATGCAAGGGTCAATCACGAGTCACTACAAGGCTAAACATTACATACAAGTAAACATGCAAGTCACCGTAACATAACAACGCAACATGACCTCATACTAGGCTCATGCACATCAAGTCAATGTGAGGGTAGGTTACCCGACCTTCTCAATTGTATGTGGCCATACGTATCACGTGTCTCATGAAAATAGTGGAAGCTCATAATCATCATCACTAGATAAGGAAGATCATATGCTCATCTCATCTTCCTCAGATTAACTCAGGAAGGGGCAGCCATCCCCTTGAGGATAACTATAGTCCTCAGAAGATGTCACACATTATAAAAAATAAGGTATGCACTGACTAATACAAATACAAATATTAAATGTATAGAACTACATTTTTTTCTGTTTTGATTTTTTTTTCATAAAGTCCAAGATGGGGACATCTAATTCATTGTCATTTCTCGTTGAAATGGTTGTGCCCTCTCTTTTTGTTGATTGTGTGGGCATGCTCTCCCATACCATACTTATGGTACGTTGAATAGTAGGGAATGGGGGTTGATGGAGAGGGGAATCATCTACAAAAACCAATAAAGTTATATAGATATAAATGTTTAGTTATTATTCACATACATATTTCATTATTTTCGAGATCATTACAATGATCTATATCTGTTGGATGACTAGCTGAGACAATTGGAGTGTTCATTGCTTTTTCCATTTGTTCCTCTTCCATTTGAGCATGAGCAGGTACACGCTCTGCCATTCACAGGAGAAAATTTATTACTACACGTCATCAATTATATATTTGAAATCATAATAAATACTTCTATTTTATAGCATACATACCTGAATCATGGCTAGGCCGCTTGCCACCAACATGAGGCAACTCCCCACCATCATGTGGTACCTGTTCGGTACCACCACAATCGCTTGTTTTGTTGCTCTCAACCTGAAAACCAAAAAAGAAATTTATTTTTCAATGTAATGATTGATGAATAGATTACACAAGTACATTGAAATGATGGTATTATTATGAGGAAACTCAATTGTTTTGGTAAGATGTTTGACACGACTAAGTCTATAAAAACATAAGGCCAAGTACACCAAGGTCACTCAAGTCACACTAGTCACACTACCTTGTCCATCACTCTCACTAACACTTTGTTTCAATTCAAACATAATATGGTAAACTTATAGTAATGGAGGAATTGTGGTGAGCTCATAGAAAAAGAGATAAAGCTTAGTTAAGATGGAAAAACCAATATTTAGTTAACTATTGTAAGAGTTTATAAATGGGAGGGAGATGGTTGGAAGAAGGGAACCTAATAGTGTTGTTAGAGTGTTGACCACTTGAATCATCCCTTATTGACTTTGAAGGGTGAGTTGATCATTTGTCATTGATCAGCATGGAGAACCAACCATATGGATTTGAAATTGTCAATGGAGTTCAATTGGTGTAGTCAATATAGAGACTTGACCTTGAAAGAGACAGTTGTCAATCTTGGATTCATAGCGTCTTATTGATTATGCATTCAACCTTATTGGTCCTTGTAGTAAATTTAATGTATTTGTGCAATTGATCCAATATTCTTGTAATAATGAGATGTGGGAGTATGTTGTTGATTGTCTAGATTTTTTTCCAAAGGAAAAATCATATTTTTTTCCAAAGGAAAAATCATATTTTTTTATTAATATATGAATGGATAATTACATTCTTAATATGCTCACCACAATTTGTTAATTAGGCTAGTTGAATGTCTATATAAAGTGATATAGAATATAGTTGATGATGAGTCAATTAATTTAGAAAAGATTCATAAATCCACTAAGTCCATTACAAATCCTAAAAGCAAATTCAGGTTCAAAATGGCAACAAATCAATGGCAACCTCTTAGGTATTATGCTCTTATCAGGTCTTCTAAAAGATTTGATTATCAACTCAATATCTGTAACGTCTAAAAGGAGATTAATTAGAATTGGTATGTGGATGCTTGAAACCATTCATTTATTAAAACAATTTTTCATGTTAAGATCTTTCCAATGCTTAAGAAGTTTCAAGTTATCACATATACAAATTTGACATAACACATAATTCAAGTCCAAAGCAATGTGAACAAATTGAACATGCACAGATGCTTTTATTTACCTCTGTGTGAATCAATGGGGAAATTTGGGTTTGCCCCAGGCTTTTTCGACGTTCCAACACATGTTGAAAACCATACTTGAAGCCGAGACTCAAGTATTCTTTAGTGGCTGCTTCTTGAAAAGCATTTCCCTGCAATGCATAACACCATAAAAATTATTTGTTCACTACAGTGATAAATAAATTATTTGTTCGCTACAGTTACAAAAAATTTGGATACAAATAATGATCATTCGATTCTTACAATTCATGCTCTTAGTTTTTGATATCCACCTTGGCATAGTTTGTGCTACCCATGTTTTTCTACCCTTGTCTTTGTCGCTTTAGAGGTGTTTGAGAACCTATGAAAGGTTTCAAATATGTTAGATATCAGAACTTAAATATATTTAAAAGTAAAAAAATTATATTGAACATTTTTCATTGAAAATATGATATGTGACATACCTTCTTGAACTGATTGGCCGAGTCTTTCTATGTTTTCCCAATGCCTTCTGCTTTGCATCATCCATGAGATCCTTCCACTTCTTCTATGGAACCATTGAAGGATGCTCATACTTATAATCTTCCCTGACATATTTCAAATTTAAGCCAGCTATTGCGGTGACACCTTTTTTGTTGAAGGTATCACCAAACAAGTTAACCATGTGGTTCATCAAATCATCTTTCAATTTATCATTTTGGGAATTCCACCGTGTACGAATGGTGGGCCCAAAAATATCCAAATCCTTTTCATGCAGGTTCGTATAAAAACATTATTTCCTGCAAAAACAATATGATCATTAATTAAAAATAATTTGAGGTATGTGGCTTTGAATTACATGAAAAAAACTGAATTAATTAATTAATACCTTCAATATTTGGTATCTTGATTGGAACACAATCCTTTTCCACCAAGAATGTAACAGACAATGATCCCTTTCTAACCACACGTACTGCTCCAGGATAACAACTTTCACATTTGATGCTACTCTCCTCTCTAACATCCCGTGAAGTAGTATTGGGTGAAGGGCCTCTCTGATATCCAACATTCGACGAGGTCATTGCATCTAAATAGAATTGTTGTCAGGAGATTCAAATAGCCTCATTGGTAATGTGTATTGATGCTGTGTTGAACCATCGCTACTACCAATACCGACATCTACATACTACACTTGATGCACATGTGTTGTCTCCAAAAATTCCTACAAAAAAGAAAACTTTAATTAATTAGATCATATCAAAAATAGAGAACTAAAATAACATAAATGAATATATGTCATAGTTCATAAAATATTTCACAGATGCCACTTACCCCGTACTGTACTATTGTTTGCCTCAAGTCACCAATTTGTTTCTTTGATTTCTTCAGTCATGGGTCTGATTTTTATCAGTGTAAGAAGTTCTTGATTGGACTTTTTTTAAAGCCTTATTCATAGTTCCCATTGGGTAGTTGAATAAAATATATCTTCCTCAGTGACCACCTCATCATCGTGATGTGGTGTGCTCTACAAACATCAATTAATAAAAGTAGTTAATTTATTTTTATCATTACAAAAATTCACGTGAAAAAAAAACATGCATTTAATAAAAAAAATTACTTTAATCATGTTTAGGTACTATTAGCCTAACATTTACCTGATGGGACATCATTGGGGATTTCCCAAGGTCATCCTGCCACAATACAAGAAGCAACAAAATTTCATTTTGAAAAGTAAAAATTGAACCATGTCTAATAAACATTATTAATGAAGAAAAAAATTAGTGTTAATGTGACAATCACGTTTACCTTAACAGAATCTGTAGGCGTGTTCTGAGTACCCCCCTGCTACAATATAATAAGAATGATATCATATTGAAATATCACAGTGTTTAAAATATGCCCACACAATGTTTACAATATGCCCTCACGGTATTTACAATATGCCAGTACAATGTTTACATTAACGCCCGCAAGGGGATTCAATAATGCCCACAAGAGGCTTGGGATATCCCTGCAAGGGGCTTGAATAATGCTCACAGGGGGGTGACAATAAGAATATAAGGAAACCCTCATACCCATAAGACCAGGGTGTACCATAAAGGTATATAACCAAGCCCTTTCACCCATAGGACCGGCAAGACCAAGGACTTTAATCTTTGTCAAGCTATCAAAGAGTCATTTCACATATTTAAGTGAAATATTTGTTTAAAAGTTTAAAAGTTTTGTATTGTATATATTGCATGGATATTGGAATATTTTCATATAGATATAACTTGGTATGAAGTCATGTTTTATTCTCAAACTTTAAGGATACCTCTTTTAACTTGGTAGCTTGGACTAATCATTAGATTTTACATTACCTACAAGATTTGGACTAGTTGGACTATCTTGATAATCTCATATCCTACATTTTGAGAGCTTTTGGTTGAAACATAGGAGTATTGAGTCAGTGAGTGGACGGAGAATAGTCATTAGACCTGGAAGAGACGTATAAGAACATTAGTATGGATGGATGGCATGCTAGGAACCCCATCCCCTTGTACCAACTCTTTACATACAAGAACCCCATCCCTTAAGTACAATCTTATTATTAGTTTAGATATACTTTAGCTTATATTAGCTTCTTATAGTTACTTACGGTACGGTTCAAATAACCTATAGTGCTCTGGCTTCGCTTACGCTTTTCCATACAGACAGTAGGGTTCATAATAGGCTGATTAAATTCAATGAGTATGAGGTTTAGGTTTGATGCATAGGTTAGGATAGTCCCACAAGTGTGATTTCCCAAGTCTAGTCCCAAAGAGTAGGTATGAGGCCATAGGGTCCAAAGGAAGAGTTTCAGGAGGTTCCTAAGTTGTAGGTGTGATTCATGGGGTGGGTAAAAAGGAAGGATGAAAAGTATGTTTCAAATACATAGGTTATAATATGAGGTCCCCAAGGCGTAGGTATGATGGGAGAATATTTCAAGGTCATCCCTCCTAGAATTATAGGCAGTCTAAGTAATATAAGTCCAACCTTGCATACAACATGAATTTAAGGTATCTATCTATGATCTATCTAAAGGTTCAAGGAATTCTTGGGATGTTCATGTCTATTATTTTATGTGCAGTCCTGGTGGGACATTCATTCCATACTTATAACCTTCAATGGAATACTTATAGCCTTGAATGGAAACATGCAATAGGTGGAAAATTAATTTCTTTATGACTATGACTATTCTAGGTGGAAGCATTGATTTTATAGCAATAATTACAAGAGTCCTAACATGCAGTCTACCTCCACCATGAGACATTTCCCTAATGTTCCTTGGTGATAGTTTAGGAATTAGGGTACACGCTCGCTAAATATGGAAGTTATAAGTTCACCGAAGCAAGTGATGAGAGAGTAGAATTGTTTAGGATTTGTTTTGGTCACTTTTGTGGCATGGGGAGAGGCCCTCTAAGGTAATTCTTTGAAAGAATCACCCTCATATGGTATCCTACATCAAGACTGAAATATAAGCAAAAAACCCATTGTTGGTGAAATACCTAAGAAACACCTAAGAAATACTTTGAGGCAGTTTCTAGTAGTTAACCTTAGTCATATAAACAGACCTGTAGAAAGGATTCATGGATACATTACAAAGTTCTACCAAGGATCAGTACTACCCTTTGTTTCAAAGAAGGGATGTGGGAAGTCATTAAAGTTCAAAACCCATTGAAAAGTCCACTTAATGAAAAACCTTATAAAAATTTCAAAGAGATAAGACCAAACATAGCCCTTTTCTTACAAACTGGTATTCCTACTTTTTCAACAACTTACACCTACAAGAATGGATAGTGTGGATCCTTCTACTAGTTTTAAATTAATATTTGAACTTCATTTTTACCTAAGATAGGAATAAAAAACATTCTCTTTATTCAGAAGGTTCATCAATCCATTTGTAACAATTAAATACTTCCCAAATGATAACTATATCATAGAGAAACAATAGGTCAATTATTCCCCTGAATCAGTCGTAACAACAACGCACAGACTATTTTGTAGCTTATGTGTTGTGTAAACCTTTTAATGTTTATTATTACTTTAATGTTTATTATTATTTTAATGTTTATACCTAACTAAACTGGTATTTGGCCAAATAGTACAAGGGGTGAAATCCCTTGCAAGACAAGACACGATTGTATATCTATCCATATTATATATCTCTCCACATTATATATCTATCCACTATCCATATGCGAGGTTGATTGTCAGGGTTTATGGGAAGTAGGTGAAGTATTTTTTGTATAAAAACATTCATCCTAATCAATCGGTGGAGGGAATATAGGATCAAACCCTAACTGTATCTATTGATAAAATCCTGATTGCATCTATCCACATTGTATATCTATCATCTATCCATAAGCGGGGTTTTTTGTCAGGGTATGTAGTAGCAGGGTTTATAGGAAGTAGGTGACGTATATTTTGTATAAAAACATCCATCCCAATCATTCGATGAAGGAAAATTTATTGACTGTATCTCTTAATATATATCCTAGGAAAAATGTTCATGGAACTGAACGAATTGGCTTATCGCCTCACCAGTGGGAACTCACTGATATGTTTCATTCAGGTATAGATTGTCCCATTTGGTTGCGACCGGGCAGGCGCAACTCACTAGAGAGAACCTCTTGGGAGTAGCTGAAGCATCTAATGTGGAGGGGTCCCTGCCATCCTTATCATCGACCTCATCTTATTCTAATTTCTCAGTATTAGGCTCGGTTTCTGACTTTTCATAATCATTCATATCAGACTTCTTATCAAATTCTGACTCATCATTTGACTACGAAATGGATTCCTCGGACAACCAATTTCACTCGGCTCCTTATCCCTTATTGTTCTTTCCGTCTTCACATTCAATACCTCTCCCATCCCCATTTCAAATTTCTCTTCCTTCTTCCTCACTCATTTATTCTTCTCATTCATGTTATACATCATGCTTTGATCATAGGTATTACTTTCGAGGATAGGATTTATGATGGAGTTTGTGTTGGGGGTAGGGGGAGCCATCGTAAAAGAGCTACGCATCAGGAATGTTGACCTATAGTGGAGATGTTCGCTTTCAGGATTTCCCTGAGCTCTCATTTTCATGAAATAAACATACAAAAAAATAAAAACTTGACTGTATCTATCAATAAAACCCCGACTGTAATTTATTGACTGTATCAATCAATAAAACCCTGACTAGAAAAGGAGTTAATGGATTAAATGAAAGCAATGGACTTACCGAAGAAATATCTACTAGCAAAAAATATACTTATACTAGATCGTGGTTCTGAAGCTACCTTAGCCTATGCTTTTCCTGATGCCTTAGTGACCTTCACCTTTTCTTGTGGGTCTCGACCTCAATATGCCAATGTACCTCTGCGTATATTTTGGAGATGAAGGGGGTGGATATCCTTGAGGATAGAAAACCCCCAAAGCTGAGATACCATTAAAATTGCGTACCAATCTAGGAAGAACCTGAGTTGCATCCGAACGCCCACCCAATAAAAAGCTGTGTGTAGGAAGAACCTGTACTATAAAAATGGTTTCAAACAAGAAATTTATCTGCTGCAGGTTAAGGGTTTTGGCATGCTCACAAGCTAGCTTTCTGGTTGTGTGAAGGAAGGGGTTTGTTGAATGAACAAGAGCTACCTCCCCTGCAACCTTGTAACTTCCTCCGCAACCTTGGAACCTCCTCTGCGACCTCAGGCCTAGTTCATGGGTGAGGTAAGTGTGAAACCTCATATGAAACCTTGGAACCTCCTCTATGACCTCAGGCCTAGTTCGTGGGTGAGTTAACTGAAAAAACTCCTCTACAACCTTGGAACCTCCTTTGCGACCTCGGGCCTAGTTCGTAGGTGAGGTAAGTGAAAGATTTAAAATTTGTTTGTTGCAACAGGGGGAAGGTAAGATGGATAGATTTAACTGTTTGCTTTTTTTTAATGTTTATTATTTTTAATGTTTATTAATATTTTAATGTTTTTTATTACTTTAATGTTTATTATTATTTTAATGTTTATTTTTTTTAATGTAATTTATTAATTTCCTTGAATCCAATATGTCCACTACATCCCTTCAGGGAAGGATAAAGCTAGGGACTTATTCCAGCAACACAGAGGCAAGGTAGCAGAACAACCAGGTTAAACTTAAGAGGAGAGATGTTTGTTTGGGATACAAGGTACTATATTAAAAATTTAATGACATTGTCAATGATGATGAAACTGACGACATCGATACTTATGAGCATCACCATCATCTTGATCATCATCATCATCATGATAATCATTGTCTTCATCATCATCATCATCAAGAACATCATCATCATAAGCATTGTCATTGTCATTGTCATCATCAATGATCATGCTCTAGGTTTATGCAGGAATGCAACAGAATACACAAATAACCATAGAAACAAATATGCAGCGGAAATAACACTTCATTTCATTAATCAATAACTGAAACTTGTTTACATACATAATGGAAATAAACTAGCTAGAGTGCTGGTAGCTTATCTCTGAGAAGAGATGTGGTGGATACATGCCTTTGAACTTTGTGTTACAATGAGGCTCAAAGGCCTATATATTATTGAGAAACAATGAAAACCCTACACATCCAAAAACCTAACCCTAGGAGGTGAAACGCCAGAATGTGGGCCCCGTTGGGTAACTTGGTACATCAATTTCCCGGGGTCGTAACTTTAGCATACTACCTCCGTTTGACATGCATGATACATTGTTAGAAAAATATGTTTAAGGAATAAATCCAAAAACAACAAATATCAAGTCTAAAATGGACTCATATTTTCTTGACCGTTCGATGCCGAAAAAACGTCGTTTAGGGCCTCAAAACGGCTCCGAAAGTTTAGGACCCGAAAACTACCAAAAATAGTAAATTGTACTACAATTAAGGAAACTGGAAAACTGAAAGAAACAATGGTGGGGGTCCAATAGGAATAGGTGGGTGGCCACCAATATCCTCTTGGATCATTCCTCCCCCCTTAGGAAGCAATGGTCCCCATTGCGTTGAGTTCCTCTATGAGATGAGGAAACTTCTGTTGAACTTGATCCCTGGTGAGCCACTTTCCCTAGTGAAGGAGTTGGCCTGCTTTAACAAATCGATATAGCTGGATCTTCTGCTGGCGGGTGTTCTTGATCTGTGTGTCCATAATCCGATTAGTTGTGGCTTGTTCCATGCAGTCGAAGTTTAACTCTGTTGGTGTGAGTTGTTCTGCCACATCTGATGTGTCCAGTAGAGGTGGAAAGTAGGGTCAACGGTGGTCCACATTAAACACTGGGTGCAGACTAAGGAATGGTGGAATATTGAGCTCGAAGGCATTGTCCCTGATAGCCTTGGTGATGGTGTATGGCCCATATTGAAGCGGGCGAAGCTTGCGGTGGGGTCTAGCGAGGCGCTCCTTCTGCAAATGTAGCCACACTTTGCTGCCCACCTAGAAGTTGTGTTGCACCCGATGCTGATCATGTTGCTGCTTGTACTTAGCATTAGATCTGTCCAATATGTCATGAACCTGTTGGCGAATGTGCTCAATGAAGTTGTTTTCCTTGGAAACTTCAGAATGGATATGAGCTGAATAAGCCTGAGTAGCTGAAAATGGAATGGCTACATCAATGGGACATAGTGGCTGGCATCCCAAGCCCACTTGAAAGGGGTTATGGTTGGTTGAGCTATGGAGGGCCCGGTTATAGCTGTGTTGTACATAGGGGAGGCTCTCATCCCATGTGCGTGGATGCTTTGAGTTGTACATGCACAAAATGTGTACGATCATCCTGTTGACGTTCTCTGTCTGTCCATTAGTTTGGGGATGGAAAGCTATGGACTTTGTGAGCTTGGTTTCTAGTATTAACCATAGGATAGACTAGAATGTACCAAGGAACTTGTTGTCCCGGTCTGAGATTATAGACTGTGGGATCCCAAAGTGTACCCACACTCGTTCAAAGAAGAGTTTAGCAGTGGCTTCTGCTATGATATTCTTCTTGTAGGCCGCCATTATGGCCATCTTTGAGAATTTGTCAACGACCATAAACACACCGTCGTTGCCGTGCTTAGTAGAAGGAAGGCCCGACATGTAATCCATGAAGATGGATTACCAAGGTCCACTAGGGGTAGGCAAGGAAGTATAGAGGCCTTGCTTCTTAATGGATGGTTTGGCAATGGCGCAAGCAGTGTAGGATCAGATGTACTTCTCGATGTCATGTCGAAGGTTCAGCTAATAGAAATACTTCTGCACTACTACTACTACTTTCTCGACCCCTAAATTGCCAATGACCCAACTGTAGTGCGATTCCCAAATCATCTTGGTATGCTCGCTTGAAGGAACACAAAGGTGTCCCGTGTGACATAGTAGTACATCCTGGAGGTGAAATTTTGGAACTTGGTTTCCCTCCAAGAGTGGCTGGTATGTGTGGCTGAATTCTGGATCGCTCTTGTAGAGAAGCGGCCAATCAGAAGTCTCATGCCTACAAGAGTTGAGCACGGTGGTTATCGCCACGATCGGTGGTCGGCTAAGGTAGTATGAAACATTATTGGTGCTTCCCTTCTTGTACTTGATGTTCAAATGAAACTGTTGTAGATATGTGGACCACTTCTGATGGAAATCATTCTGTAACTTCCCTTGTGTCTGCATGAACTGTAGGGGTCGGTAGTCTGTGTGGATGATCGTTTCCTTCCCCAAAATGTAATGCTTCCATTGTCGGAAATCCTATACAATGGATAATGATCTCTTTGTCATAAGTGGGATATTTTCTGACTATGTCGGACAGTGTCTCACTGTGATATGCCACTGGATTCCTTTGTTGAGTAAGGACTACCCCAATAGCATAGTCAGAGGCATCTGTATCGACTTCAAATGGTTGTTGCAAGTAGGGTAATGTGAGCACTGGGGCATAGTAGAGGCGATGTTTCAATTCTGCAAATGCCTTCTATTGATTTTTCGACGAAAAGAAATTTGCTTTCGCTCCTCCCTTGGTGACTTGACTCAAGGGCCAAGTGATATGAGAGAATCCCAACACAAACCTACGGTAGAAATTAGAAAGGCCCAGAAAGCTGTGAAGCTCTGTTAGAGTAGTTGGGGCTGGCCAATCCTGAATGACTTGGATCTTGGTTGGATCCACATGTACCCCACACTAATCAATAATGTATCCTAGATACTGAACCTGGGTCATGTCAAAAGTGCATTTGTCCAAATTGGGACACAACTTGTGCTGCCGTAATGTTTAGAGGACCTGTCGGATGTGGTGGAGGTGCTCTTCCCAAGTCTGACTGAAGATCAGGATGTTATCCAAGTACACTACTACAAATGAGTTGGTGAATGGTTGTAAGATGTCATCCATAAGTCTCATGAAGGTTGCAGGAGCATTCGTCAGCCTGAAAGGCATGACCAACCATTCGAAAAGGCCCTCCTTAGCTTTGAAGGTAGTCTTCCACACATCGGTCGATTCGATCGATACCTAGTGATACCCGAAATTTAAGTCGTTATTGATAAAATATTTCACCCCTTTAAGCTGGTCCAGGAGGTCATCAATCCACAGGATCAGGTACCTATTCTGGATAGTGATCTTGTTCAACGCCTGATAGTTAATATAGAGCGTCCAAGTCCCATCATTCTTATGTACCAACACAATCAGGCTCCCACGGGGTGATGAACTTGGCCGGATGTGACCCTTCTGCAGCAGCTCCTGAATTTGCCTCTTGATTTCATCATTCTCTAGAACAGAGCGTTGATAGATCGGTCCATTGCGCAACGACACACCTGGGGTCAGATCGATGGGGTGCTTGACCTGACAGTGGAGAGGCACCCCCGTGGGTGAGGTGAATATGTCTTGATACTCCTCAACGACCTTGTCCATTTGTTTTTTTCGTGCGGAGGGGCCCTCTCTGGAGGTTGTGGCCATGATATTCTTCTTTCCCTGAGGGTGGATCATCAAGAAAACAAACTTCCTAGTTTTGGAAATGAGCTTACTGCATTGTTTTGCAGTAACCAAAGAGATAGCAGCAGGAGGTGGTACCTCTAGTATCCTGTACAAATTATTTCCCAGCGTAATAATAACAGTGTGAGGCCGAGACTCATACATAGCATGTCGCTTCCATAAGTATGGTTGACCTAATAATACATCACAAACATCAAGGGGAGAAATATCGCATAATACCTCATCGGTGAAGGGCTTGATGCCATATGGAAGGCGACACTGCTAGCTGACGCGAAGATCCCATCCTTGGTGAAGCCACCCGATGGTGTACGACTGTGGGTGTGCTGTGGTCAACAAACCCAGCTGCTTCACAACCTCTACTGAAATCAGGTTCTTTTGGCTCCCATTGTCGACAATGAATTGTAGTGAGGAACCCTTTACCCACATCTTGGAGTGGAAAATATGCTCCTCCTCCTCTGAATCTTCTGGTTCTTCCTTTTGGATATTCATGGTGGCAACAATGGAATTGGGCTCTACATCGATAATCTTCTTCCCTCTGTCATTCCCCTTCTTGGGTTCTAATTCAGTGTTAGAGTATGCATCTAATTCATAAGCCTTTATCTCGGCCACCAGATATTGCCTGGCCTTACACTCACTTGTGTTGTGAGTGGGGATCTTATGGAACTTGCACCACTTTCCCGCTTCCTTCTTTGGCTTTGCAGTATTGCTCTTTGCTTGTGGCTTTGGCAAGTTTTCTTG
>LPNX010496287.1:459463-469622 GCA_001517045.1 Pseudotsuga menziesii | reverse complement strand
TAATAAGAGGAGTTTATCAATGCAGTATGTAATTTTTGAAATAAAGCCCCATATAATTAAAGTTGCAATTGTTTAAAAACACAAAATTTATTGCTAATGAATGCTAAGTGGTATTAAGGGTAGTACGTGATTGGTCATAAGTGAGTGACATTGAACTATAAGAAATTTGATTTCTCAATTCATTTTTTTTGTAAGTTTGTATTACTAACTCAATTGTGATTAACTGAAATAATCTCTTACAGGCCAACAAAGCATGAGATATGTTCTATCTTTTATCTTCTTATATGCATTAAATGAATGTATAAATGTGGTATGTAATTTTTGGAATAAAATACAATGTAAAACCATATAATTAATTGATAATGAGTACTAAGTGGACTATTTAGACTCATTCGATATGTGCCATAAATAAATTCAAAAGAGCATGGGGTCATATATAAAGTTCAACTAAAAGATTTGAAAAATATGTTTCAACATCTATTTCTTTGACATTTAAAAATCTTATCATTTTCTTTGCCTTTTGGTGAAAGTAATTCCCGGCCATGATTGGTTGGAAATATTACATCAAGTTATGTTGTTTTTAGACTTGAAAACATGAAGAGGTTGATACCCCTTCCTTACATACATCTCTTTGAAGACCCTTACAAAGTGGACTCCACTGCGCACTCCTAACGTTGGATTTTAGAAGACAATTTCTTACTTCAATCCACACTAGATATCTAAAATATTGACTTCCCACATAAATGCACTATCTTGATACAGTTGGTCAATTCCTCATAACAAAACAAGAAATGAGAAGGATCATTTGGGAATGCATTTACAATAAGTACATACATGTTACTTAGCTAGATTACATTTAGGGGTTTAAACCCAAAATGAACTTCTATATAGATCAATTTGAACATGGAGATTTAAATAGATAACCTTATTGTCATAATAACATGTACCTTATACCAGTGGATGCATGCACTCAAGATGGTACCTCTAGGATAGTTCCTGGTTTAATCACATAGGCTTATAGTCGAGATAGAGAAATGGTGTTGAGCCTTCCATAGATACCTAGACCAGTGGTGCCTAACATCAATATACATAAGGGATTCCGTAAAGCTCATATCTTTATTTCTCAAACGATCTCCCTTACCAAACACCACTAAGATGATTTCCTCTTTCTTGGTGCTACCTAGAGGCAATTCTAAGAGGCAAGAAAATCACAACATCATCTCAACTTCTAGACTAGTGAAGCAATGTAAATGAGGTACCTTCCCTTCAACTATGACATCCTCACAATGTTGTTTATAATCCCCTTTTTTAGTTTCGATTCGACTAGCAAGTCCCTTGATTGACTATTGGGGGGATGTTGGATCCATTAAGCACCAAATTCAAGCATCTCAAATATATTATCAACTACTACATCCCACTATAATTGGACTCTAGGAATAGATAGTAGACACATTATCTTAATTTGATTTCTTCACACTTTCATTGTGTATGTATAATGTTGTACCTAACAACTATCCCAATTTTGATGAATTTATAATTATTATTTGGTTCGACATCAATACATTTCTTATAATTTATTTTATTTTAATTTAATATTGTGATTTCCTTCCAATCATGCTATATTATAATATGTTATTTAACAATAAAAATATTTAATATGATACTTTGTTCACTTCAAATATAGATAGAGATCTTCTTGTAATAAAACATGCAATTATGTGTGCAACTTAACTTCATTAATCCTACATTTTATATCTTCATGAATATTTTTTCTCACGATTCAACAAATTATAGATTTTCATATACTCCTCCTAATTTATGGCATACCGAACTAGTTATAAATGATACAACATTTCATTTTTTATGATTGTATATTAAAAACACTTGGAGTAAATAAAATTTGTGATCAATAAAAAAATTCTTTCTAGGATTATTTTTTTCAATTTTAATGGAATATTTCTTTAATGCATAATTTTTACAAATTAAATGAAATAAATAAAAAGTTTACAAAAAAATTCAATGTCATAGAAGTCCTTGTAATAGAATTTTTCTAGATTTCTTGACAGTTGCACTTAGCGAGACTCAGATCTGGCTCAGCTAGACACAGATCATGCATTGATGAACTCTCCTTCAGCTGATTTGATGTATCTCCTTGGGATTTGCGCCCCCCCCTGGGCTGGATCTCTTGTATTTTATATATATCCAGGCACAGCCTCCTCTTCCAAGCTAGTTAGACCTGGGATTGAGGTGCTGCTGCTATTGTATTGTTGTAATTCTTCATTTGAAATAAAGAAAGGATTTGGAGGCAATACGGTGTGGTGCCATTACATGTGTGGATGATTATTGCCATTGTTTTACTGAGGTAACCTGTATCTGTGGTCATTTTTTGCTAATTTCTTGTAGATATGTGGTTAAGATTGGTAATTAGCTTATTACAATCTTGATAGGAAAGGTGTTTTTCAATAAGTTTATTGACTGTCACTCTCCTTTAATGCATGTTTAGATATCTATATTTAGCATGTCCTATAAGCTTATATGCATGTTATCTTGAATCTCTTTGTATGTACTAATCGGATCTCACAAGTTTCTTGGCAAGTTCTTTGATTTCAGCTGAGTTGCAGGTTCATACTTTGGAGACGATGCTGATATAGTTTGTTTCTTCATTCTCTTCAAAAACTTTGAAAAGGAATAGTCCCTCGACATCCCACTTGAAAGCTCCACTGTGGATCTTCAAGGAAAACAACACTTTACTCGTCTTCTTCCTCCCTCAAAATCAACACTTTACCCGGTTACTTTTTCAGTTCATAGCTGTGATTTCATTTGGATCTGTTTCATCAAAGTAAAATATACATATATCTGATATTTCAGAGCTCATATCCTAGATATTTCACTTAAAAAAGTTTCATAAGCATCCTAGATCTAGCTGTAGGGAAATCGTCTTTTTTTGCATGAAAATTTAAAGGAAACTTGTAGATCGCATGCATTAGATTTCCTTTCACTGTTATAAAATTCAATATTCTGTAATATCAGTGCATATTTGTTGGCTGCACAAATATCAATCCAATATCCCAAGGAAAGCTTGCTTTCCTTGGATCCTATTCTGCCTGTTTAGCTAGTTTTAACTTCATTTTTTGTGAGATAAGGTAGGCTGATCCAAAGGTACTCTTAAAGTTATTTTGGGAATTTTTTTATTCTAACATGTTCACTATATTTTATCATGTCTGACAGAAAAGAAAGGAAGCTTCTGTCCGAAGTGGATTTTGGAGCGTTCAAATCCCCCTAGGGGTCTCCCTTTTTTCACAAAATTCTTAAAATTTTTGTATAATTGTAAGATCTTGTTTTCAGCCTGTATAAGGACCAAGAAGTTTCTGATATATCATTTCTCTGATATTTTAACTGCTGTTAATAAAATTATTCTTCGAATAGGCTCTTTCGAGCCCATTCCCCATCCCCCCTAGGGGGATTCGCGTCGGAGTCCTTTTTGTTATTTTTGCTCATTTCTTTTCAAACTAGTATTGATTTAATCTGCAGGGTAATATAATATATTTCATTATTAATTCCATACTCCATATCTTATATTTCAAAGTAATCGTTATATTTACCCCACGATTTCCTGATTGATCCGAAAGGGGAAAGAGATTCGTGGTAGGATTAATTAAGAAACTAGGATTGTGTATTTGTTTTCTTTTTTCTATCATTTGTTTATCAGCAATTATAAAATTAACCCCTCCTCGATTTCCCGATTGAGATCCACTTGGATCGAAAGAGGTTCTTGGGGGCTTTTTTCTTTTAAACAAGAACATCGAGTTTAAAACTTATTAAAATTTACAAGAATCCAGTGTGTATACTCTGCATTTGGCTGTGGTTCATCCGATTAGTCAAGATGTATCAAAATCACTTGGGTGACTAGCATAATTAGGACTCACTCTCCCAATTGACAAACCATTAGGTGAAAATCCAACACCCAGATCAAACCTCTACGGTGGAAAAATACCCAAAGGAAGTGGGAACTTCTGAAAAGTGACCTCGGGGCACCGATCTCTGTCACACCCTAACGGGTGCGTTACGAACAATAGCCCCAGAGACTCCATTTCATCCCACATATTCCTTGCGGGTAGCCGTGAAGGTTTAGTTTTGGACATACTCCAAGTACTCTCGGGTATATCTGGAGTCCCCCCTTTGCCTAATTTAATCAACTCATACTTCACATTTAACTTAAAACATACCAAGATGCAATCACAAAACATTCACTCCAAGCACATGCAAGCATATTGATTATATTTTTGACTCCATTCTAAGGCACTGGTTAATTTCTTGCTTTATATGTATATTGTGTCTTAGTATTATGCTTTCATGTGTTCATCTTTTACATCTTTCCATCTTTGATTATCCATAGTTAAATTGTAAACTCCTAAATAACTCAGTCAGTTTAAACATCACAACACTAAGTAATTCTACTTAGTTACTTAATAGGGTCTACCCCCCTTGGCTTCGTTAGGAGTTGAGCCTAAACGGAGGAGTCAAGAACAAGGTGACAGCCTTGACTCGAGACTTGCCCCCAAGGACACACTGAGTGGCTTGAATATTTCTGCCACGTGACCCAGGGGGGTGAAAGGCGGCAACACTACCAAATAAGTGGTACAAGATGGAGGAAGCACGAGGTGAAACGTTCTTATGGAATGAACTTAAAGAAAATTTCATCAAAGAATTCAAGTTTATACTGGAATATGACCAACTAGTCAAAGCTACAAAACAAAGAAAAACATTCCTAAAATTGACTGTTATAACAATTCGATAGAAACCCACATCCGACTGAAAGCATCATGTCATAATATTCGGTCAAATAAAATACCACGGTCGACAAGACTTTGACTAGAAACTGAGCGTACAAGTGGAAAAAGATTTCAATGGAAATATGACCATCCAGAAATGATGAAACCAATTAAAACAATATTCAAGGTCAAATCAAATGAAAAGGAAGAACTTGAATGAATGAAAACATAAGAGTTGCCAACATCATTTTCACAATTCAAGGAAGGAAGTCGACAAATTAACGAAATCAAGGTGCCAGAATGGATGGACGTAAAGGTTAAAACAAAAGAATTCAACATCTCTAATGATGATAGACCAAAAATGGCAAGAATTGGAGATTACTGGAATGAGGAGCAGATGACACAAATAGTTAACCTACTAAAATAATTTTAGGATGTCTTTGCATGGGATTATAAAGACCTTAAAGGTTTAGTTCAAGAAATGGGTGAAATGAAGATTGATATTAAACCTGATGCAATACCCATAAATAAACGACCTTATAAACTTGCTCATAAATATGAAGATATAGTGAAAAAATAGATTGACAATATGTTAGTGGCTAGAATTATCTACCATATCGACCAATCAGAATGGGAAATCCCAATGGTCGTACAACCAAAGAAGCATGACCCTACAAGATTGAGAATTTGTGCCGATTTTCATGAGCTAAACAAAGTCAACCTGACATACCCATTCCCAATTCCTTTTGTAGATGAAATTCTCAATGAATTTGAAGGACATGAATGCTACTCATTTACAGATGGCTTCTCAGGGTATAATCAAGTACCGATTGCCAAGGAGGATAAAAAGAAAACAACATTCGTGTGTGAATTTGGCTCATTTTCTTACAAAGTCATGTTGTTTGGTCTAAAAAATGCACCAGCCATATTTTCAAGAATAGTGGTTAAATCATTACAAGAATACATCTACAAAACAATGGTTTTTATATTTCGACGACTGGAAAATCTAATCCATGTTAAAAGATCACTACAAATGGCTAAGGGTAATGTTAGAAAGATGCAGACAAATTTAGCTATCACTTAACATAAAGAAATGTATTTTTGTAACCCCTATAGGAATCCTACTAGGACATATTGTATCCAAAGAGGGCATCAAGGTTGATTTCACAAAAATCAAAATCATTCTCAACTTGAAACCTCCAGTTAACCCCAAAAAAGTCATAGTTTTATTGGGGCATATAGGATACTACAGGAAATTTATTCATCATTATTCAGACATGACATATCCTCTAGAAGAGTTACTAAAAGAAAATCAGTAATATGAATGGACTAAATAATGTGATGCATCATTCGACATTTTAAAGAAAAAACTAGTCCAAGGACCTATTCTCCGATTCCCAAATTGGTCAGTAAAAACTCATGTACACATTGATGCATCCAGCATAGCAATCGGTGCAATACTGACGCAACTAGGAGATTACGAAATGGATTATCCAATTGTTTATAGTAGGATAAAATTGAACAAATCCAAACGTAATTAATCCATGATAGAAAGAGAAGCATTAGGAATGGTCTTTGCACTTCAAAAGTATAGACACTATTTTCTATTTAACCCTTTTGTGTTTTGCACCAATCACCAAGCATTAAAATATCTAGTAAATAATCCTCTACATCATGGAAGAATTTGTTGATGGTTACTGCTATTTCAAGAATTTGATTTTGAAGTTGTAGTTCGACTAGGAAAATTAAATGTCGGACCCAACCACTTGTCGAGAGTTGACATGGGGGAGAAACTGACTAGAGTCAAAGATGACCTACCAGATACACATCTGTTTAGAATAGAAGTTGTACTTGCTGAACTAGAAGAGATAACACAATTTTTAGCAAATGGACAAGCACCACAAGGAATGAGTGACAAAAAGAAAAAAAATAGCAATGAAAGCTGCACCTTACAGCATAATAAATAGGTTCCTCTATAAACTTGGCTTAGATGAGGTACTCCATCAATGTGTTCTGGAGCATGAAAGAGAAATACTAATGCATGAAGCACACTATGGCCCAGCTACAGGACATTTCCAATCTGACGTGACGGCTAAGAAAACCCAATAGTCCAAATTATGGTGGCCGACAGTATACTGTGATTGTCGAAAATTTCTCAGTAAATGTTACCATTGTACATGATTAGGTTGAACCCTACCAAGCATTGAGATTCCCTTAATATTAGTAAACCGAAGTTTAACATTGGAAATTTGGGTATCAATTTTATAGGACCATTGCCAATACCTGCTAGAAGGTTAGGAGCACGCTATATTATAACAACAGTCGAATATGTTACTAAATGGGTAGAGGCAGAACCTGTCAAAACCTATTCTAGTGAGGTAGCCGCAAAATTTATATTCGCAAATATTATTACCAAATCCGGTTGTCCAATGACCTTGATCAATAATCATGGGTCACACTTTATTACCAAAAATATTGTATCTTTAACAAAAGAGTTCAAAATTGAACATAGAAGGAGCACAACTTACCATCCTCAGTCCAATGGTGCATATGAAACATTTAACAAAACTTTGACAAGAGGTCTAACCAAAATATGCAAAACAGAAAAAGATGATTGGGATGAGAAAATTCATGTTTTACTATGGGAATATAGAACGACATACAAATGGTCAACATATCAGACATCGTTCCGACTTGTTTATGGCCAAGAAGCAATCATCCCTCTGAACGTTTGACAACAAACCCCAATAATTTCCTATATATTGCACATTGATGTTGAAGAGGCTAAGCAAGAATAATTAATGCAACTAGTTAGTCTATACAAACATCAACTGACTGCAATATAGAACCCAGAGATCCAGAGAAAACAACATAAAGCATGGCATGAACGAAATATTAAAAATAAAAACCTGTCAGTTGGAGACCTTGCGTTGTTATATAATAGTCAAGTGAAAGGAAAATCGAAAAAATTGCATACAGAGTGGATGGGACCTTATCTTGTTGTAGAAATCAATGCCAATGGATTAGTATGGATGAAAACATTACAAGGCAAGGTATTTCAGAAACTTGCTAATGTTTCCCGACTAAAGCGATACGAAAACTGAAAAAAATGTTAAAAAAACCAAAAAAACGGTTTCATAGTTGTTAACAAAATTTGGAAAAATCTATAAAAACCATAAAACCTAAAAATCGACAAAGGAAACAATACAACAAAATCAAAATGATAGGACCTTGGGTAAACTATCAGGAAGGAAGTAGAATAATATCATTCGGAAGAAATAACCACCGACAACATAACCATCGACACGACGAATACCGCTCATTCCATTGACATTTTCACAACCATGATGTATGTTGACAAAAATAAGGCCCAACGGTCCAATCAAGTCATCATCATCCATTGATAGAAGGAGCAGCAAAACCAACATGCATTAAAAGAACCCTCAACATAGCGTCCTTCATAGTTAAATATGCCATTAATATCTTCATCGACCATATCCTCTCCTGCTCCACCTATAAGTACCACACCAGATGAAGACCACTCATCACTCCATGAAGATCTACTAGACTCTTGAGACCAAGATACCTGTGCAAGAATCAGAACATTTTACCGACAAAATTGCATCGAAAAAGACAAGATGTGCAACAAGAAAAATAAAAGAGTTAGAAACTGCTACAACCCCACTAGTACAAAGGCTAGAGAACATTCACAAAGAGAAAGTACTAGAATCATCATGGTCAAGATTATGGAAAGAAATCAAAGAATGATCATAAAAAGACAACAAAATGACGTCGAAAGCAAAAAAATTGAACGTCATCACCATTCTAAGCTACCTGAATGCACCTCTCATGGAAATATTTGGGGGAACGAAGGATATTATAGAAAATTTCATTGTTAGTAGGTACCAGAAAGGAAAATTATATTTCGACAGACCTATAGAAGTGTCTAATGACATCATCTACAGACTTACAAGACTATCAAAGAAAGGTGAACCAATTCCTGTAGGATCAAATCCAGGACTGGTCGAAAATCTAACAAGCACTCCAGCAGGGAAGAATTCTAGAGGATTGGTAACCAGCCAGATTCAGTACACTACAACCAATATAGTAGACAATATTGTCTTTGTAGTCCTAACAAATACAGGGAACATATGTGATTTAAAGTTCGACATGTTGGAAGCCGTCGACAACATAGCAGAAACAGGAAAATATTACCAATGGGAACAGTACCTAGCATATATTTTTAAGAACATTTGTGTAAAGTGTTAGGACGAAGGCACACCATTCAAATTCCAATATTTAATCATATGGATCGCAATGTACTACATACGACTTGTCAGATATCCACAATTTGATGAGCCGACAAGATTCGATATGTGGAATTTCAAACCATTTTCAATGGTTGGGAATCCTCAGGAACTAGAAGTGGCTATGGTCTTGTTAGACACTTGGTTCCAAAACTTAAAAATCAAAATGACCAGATGGAGGTTACTTTGGAATATTCGAAGAAGTTTTCCACTATCAGCACATATCCAGTTAGAGTTGGACCACACTACAGTCTGGTTCATGGAGAGAGCCACAGGAAAGGACGAGCCTCTCTATTTTTACCCATAATTTTAGGGTATATTTGTAGAACTATATCGATAATCTAACATGAAGATAACAATACCGACAATTGCAAAGAATATTAATCAGTCGATTATCGAGCCTTTGACTGACTAGGAAAAGGAGGATAATTATGAAGTATGTGTTCATATCAACAGTTTTACCCTATAGGACACCCTGACAGAGGAGGTAAACACTCTTCAATTAGTTGTAGTACCATCGACGAAACAACAAATTGAACTAACACAACAGGAGGAGGAAGCAGAACAAACAGATGAGGAGACTCAGCCCTACAACTTACCTTCGGAGTATGCGATGACAAAAGAAAACATTCATCAATTAGCTGTCAAAATATCTAAATCTTGAGAGAAGAAAAGGACTCTAGTTAAAGGAAAGGGAAAACATAGGCTTATTCTTTCAAAATAATCTGATGATGAAGATGAAATACATGCTAGGGTTGCGAAAATCCTAAAGGATGCTGCCAAAAGTAAGGTACCGGTCAAAGGACAATTTAAAAAGTTCATGATTGCAGACAAGAAGAATCCAAGAGAAAATAAGGTAAAAATTGTTACTCCTCTTGAGGTCAAGTCTGCTGACTTAACCAGCACTCCACTACATCCATCCCCAACCCAGATAGTCCAAGAAGGCTTACCAACTCTAGCATCTCTTACACCAACAAACCTGTACATGTAATCATTACCTAAAAGACTCGAGACAAAAGTTTATAAAGATGTCGACCTACAAGAGTTTATCAACCAACTTCCCAATGTTTTCCTTATTGT
>LPNX010496287.1:434159-455194 GCA_001517045.1 Pseudotsuga menziesii | reverse complement strand
TGTAGTTTCTATTATTATTATAGGTGGATTAGTTCATCAGTTTTGTAGTGTTCCTCCCTCCCCCTCCTGCTTAATTTATTAATGTGAGGGAGGTTTAATTAGTTTATCGATTCATTTATTTCACTATTACTTTCTTTGTTTAATTCATTAATTTAATTTAATTAATTCAATCTTTATTTTAGTTACAAATATGTCACAAAACACACCCTAAATTCATGATATTTATCTCCACCATACTGAGTTGGTTGAGTCAATGAAGCAACATCTTACCCAACCATCCCCTTCACTTGTTGACCATTTAAACACCTTACTCTTCTTTCCAACAGAACACCAAAGTTATACCATTTATTTCTTCTCAGCTCTCAATGTTGCCAACAAGGTTACAATACAAATGTCAATACAGGTAAGAAGTCCATTGGATGCATGTATGGAACTTCATTCTTTTCATATAAACTACACTTCAATCTCACTTGAGACTAGCTTAGATGGAACTTACAATCTTAACAACATTACAATTTCTAACATTATTTGGTCATTGCTTCATATAAAAAAAACATAACATAATTTCGTTAACCACATAACATAGCATGACTCATTATAAACATAAATGTGTGGAAATTGAACCCAAGAGATAGAACACTTACACTCACAAAATTGCTAATCAAACATGCAAAATTAACACCAAATGAGATTGAAATTGGAGCATAACACTAATCTGTATTGAGTAAGTGTACAATAGCCAACCTTATGAAGTAATATGCTGCTGTAATATATAATTACATGAGAGTTTCTAATGCATAAGGATGCCATTCGAAATAGTAAAAACCCAGGCTTACCAAATCTAGTCAAATCCTTCATAGGTGCATAAAGCTGTTTCCAAATCTATGAAGATGCTAGCGAATTTGCTAAGTAAAGTGGGAAAGATAAAGAGGGATGGAAAGACAACTCATACATGATTTTATTTGGAGAAAAGGAGGGAGGATGATGTTGGAAAAAAACAAGTCAACTACACCTAGACTAGCTTTTCCTTTTTCCTTAAAACAACTATAAAGCAAGGTAGTTTTTCAAAAAAAGAACATAGAGAATATGGAATAAAGAAGACATGATAAAATTGGTTTCCAGGATGTTTCCCAAGCACTTCATGACTTAGTTTTAGCAAGTGTTGACTTCTAGGACATGTAGAGGGCAACTAGCATAGAATGGAATCTAGGAATCTAGGTAATAAGACAAAAACTAATTAAATTATTGTCTAATGTAGGTAACTATGGGTGGATTACTCTAACACCACCCCTTAATCCTGACTTTATGAGTAAATATCAGAAAAATATAGGGCCTAGAAACAAGGCTTAGTCACCCTTTACATACTTCTTGTCCATACAACCAAGGAAAGAGGCAAAAGCCCAATGGGAAAATCTTCCGTTAAACATGGACAAGAAAAACAGAATTTGGAAATCTTGTCATCAATAATGCTTCATAACATGATCAGAAATCCCCAGCAGTGATTTGATATTGCTGAAGGTCTTCTCAAAAAAAGATTTGGTGAAGATGTTTGATACTTGTTTTGAAGATGCACAGAAGAGTAGAACAATGGTACCATCATGCACAAGTTGTCTGATGTAGTGCATATGGATCTCAATGTGTTTGGTTCATTGTTTCAGAACTACATCATTGAAGATTCGAATGGTACTCAAATTATCATAGTAGATAATAGTTGAAAACTTTGATTCGAAGCCACATTCTCCAAGTATCCCCTGCAACCACAAACATTGAGTTGCTGCATTTACAACTCCCCTATACTCTGTTTCTGTAGATCGGAGTGCTATGGAACACTACTTCTTGCTTGACCAGCTGATTGGTCCTCCTGTAAGAATGAACACATATCTTGATTTAGACTTTTGATTTGTGTTTTCACCTGCCCAATCACTATCAGTAAATCCAATCAAATCAAGATCATATTTTGCTTTGTATAAGATCCCATGAGTTCTTTTCCCTTGAACAATGTTTAGGATCCTTTTGGCTTCTCTCCAATGGATCTCATGACGCTGATCCATGTATCCCAAAGCCACACTAACTGCATAATATATATCAGGTCGAGTTTGTGTAAGATAAAGCAAACACCCAATCAACTGCCTATACAGTGTATTATTTACCACAGAAGAAGAACCTACTTCTTCAAGCTGTTGTACAGGAATAAACACCTTATAATTGAAGGTCTAGGGTTACCAACATACTCATAAAACTTGCAAAAAATCAACCTTAGAGTACAGAAAAGGAAATAGGAGGATAGAAAAGACTCACCCAATATACGATGGTTGATCCTAGCTTTGTCCTCTTTTGCTCTGCTTCTCCTTCACCTGTCAAGAGCAAATCCTCCAAATGCAAGATAATACATATATATAAAACAGGTCAGATAAATCATATACAGAGTGCTTAATCATAAGTATTCATCAAACCATGATATGTGAAATATATTCAAGACACATATGGAAGAAGGATTATCTTTATTAACAATAGTGAATGAGTTCAGATTACAACTCAACGCCTGAGACATTGTCTCCTCTACAACCAAAGGATTCTGAGTTCCACTGCTCCAAATACTTCTGAATAGACTCCACCAGCATAACTTTGCTCTCAAGTATATGTGATTAATACCCTCCCCAAGGCCTTTATTTATACTTGGTGAAATAAGGTAGTTTTGAGGGTTGAGGAGGTTGAGACAGTTAAGGTGATTATGGTTAAGGGCTTAACAAATCTCAGATAATCATGATTTATTATTTTTAATGTTGAAGGAAGGTGTACGCGGGTATTAATACCGGAAACTCACGTATGACACGCGAGTTTCTCTAAGGGTAACCCGGGTACAAATCTATATGCGAGATGCAATAATCGATACTCGCATACAACACGCGAGTTGCATATAGGAAGAGGCGTGTACAACACTTGACATATTTAAATCTAAAAATAACCAGTTGGATGGATGATAAATGTAGTTCATAATATGCCCATTTATAGTGTTTTAGGAAACCCTTAATCCATAAATGTCCTTTTGTGTGCCAACATAAGGAATGTCGGCACTCGGACAGAGAGGTGCCATTCAGGTGAATAACGGATGCCCCATAATGTGTGAGTTCAGAGGGAAATGATGGCCGAAATACATTATAATCGTTATCTTTGGAGAACTCAGAAATCCAATGGAGCAGAGAAAGTACCTGAAACAAATACATAGTAATGTCATATACAAAGTCATATCTGAGGATGCTATGTTCAATTTACTGGAACACTAGCTCCTTTACAATATTTAAGTACATCATATGATACAGGTGTGAAACCACGTATATTACAAGGGTGGATCGAAGCCACACTATACAAAAAATGATGAGTCTTCAAAGATCTGGAAGCTGTGTACATGAATAGAACATAATCTTACGCAACTTAGTCCATAGGTGAGGAAATAAGGTCTTCATAAACTATCCCAGAGAACCAGTACAATCCAAGCCATGTGAATAGAGGTATGTTGAAGTCGAACATGGAAAGGAGTCAACAGTTTGTCAATCAATAAGTGATAATCAACAACTAAAGCAAAGGAAGTCACCAATGAGAAAAGTGAATCCTGAGGTACAATTGTCAAAACTCTATGTCTTCGTCGTCAGGAAGTACTGAAACAGAACCATGCTGTGATGAGGAAGGAAATAGATCCTCCAATGGATCACAAGAGTGACTAGGAACTGGGTAATAGAAGGGAGACACAATAGATAACAGATATAACAATGATGGGATCAGGATATAGATCAAACATTGGGTGAAGTCCTTGAACAATGAGCACGACATAGAGATGACCTAAGGCAGTGTTTAACTTATAGATAGAACAACTAGACTTATCTGTCATGTAGGAGACATGATCAGATTCCCCACGTATAACAGATAAAGAGGAGGAGTAGGAAACTCAAAGTAATAGCTGAACAAAAAGTGAACACTAAAACATGGGTATCGGAAAAGACAAAAAGTGCTATGTTCAAGGATGACATGCTGCCACTATTGAAAACAAGAGAAAACTTCTTCCTTACCTTCCCTGTTAAATTTTAACGAGTCCAAGAAAGTTCAATCGAATCCCTCTTCATTTTTTAACAAGCTTGAAGAGATGGGAAAATAATGCTTGATAGTGTCACTGATTCGTGGATTTAATGAGCCCGAACTAGTACATGCTCAGTTGGTGTTTTCACATTTAGGGAGTCTGAAAACTCCAAAGAAGACTCCAGGGGGGTCCTTTTTCATCCAATTTAGTCTCTTGAGGCTGAAAAAGTATAAAACATACCACAGAAGAACTCTCTTAACTTTCGTAGAAGAAAAGGTGAACCTTTTTCGTACTTAGTCAGGAAGGTCCGAAAAAGGTTAAATTACCACCTACCCAACGCTCCTTCCAAAACAACATAAAATAGCTGAGTTTTATGAGTGTGAAGGAAATCAAGATCACTCGGAAAGATCCATTTGATTACGAGAAATGGGACTTACAACAATAAACTCATTGCTTTGTTCTTAAGTGTTTAACGAGCATGATAAAGACACAAAGTACACTCAGAATCTTTTTCATGTTTAGGTCCAAAGCACGAAAAAGATAAAACTAGGCTCATACCGGGTGTTTTTTTCCGTAAATTTAGTCCCTCAGGTCCAGAAAAGTGATAAACCTATGCCCGAGAATACTCTTCTCAATTCAAAATAGAAAATAGAGGGATCCTTTCTCGTATTATTCCGCATGGTCTGAGAAAGAGATAACCTACCACCAATGCGGATGCCTGTTCACATATTCTTAATGAGCTTGAACAGACGAGTTAATTAGGCAGTCAAGTCTGTTTTGAAGTCATCAGACCTAGGCCTAAGGAAAATCCGTAAGGGCGGGGAGTCCTATAAAAGGATAGCTTGTAAAAAGAGATTCAAAAGAAGTTCTATTTGGAATGAAAAATAGCTAAAAGGATACCCTTGTACCTGAAACAGTTGCGGCATGAGTACCAAATAACAACATAGGCTTGGAAAGAAGATACTCATGAAAAAAGGGTCCTATACATGGAAGAACAATGGTAAAAACAGGGAACTAATGGTTTATAATACCATAGTCTGTGGCAAAATGTTGAATGCTAAGGTTAATGTGGGTTGAATAAAGATGCCAAAAATGTATTGGAAATGAAAAAACCACCCTATTAGAGAAACAACACTTTATAATGGTGAAAAACCTGTTTCAAAGCAAAAAGAAATATGGTATTAGTTGAATGGATTTTCAAACTATAGAAAAAACCCACATAGAGAAATAAAATTTCTATAAATAATCAAAAATCAAAACAAAACTCACCATTTGAAATTTTTAGCAATAAAAGGAAAGTTCTTCCCTCTACCTTTGTTCGATCGTTGTGGACAATCTAACCGACGAAATCAAACTCCACAAGTTGCAGGTAAGCCTACACCCTCAGCTCTTCATTTTGATCCTAGCAATTATTAATTTGGAGTCCAAATTTCATGTTTAAAAGCATCCTGAAACATGTCACGACATGTATGTGGGTTCACAGTGTGAAGACTCACATACACCTGTTCTGTACGCGATTTTCCTATATAGACAGTCGCGTACAGTACACGACATGTCTAACTAGACAGTCACGTGTACTGCGTGAAGGATAAAAAGCTAAATATGATAAAAAAAATTAGATTTTTTCTATGAAATTACCAAATCAAATTACTTGTTTTGCTAGGTGTAAAGATGGTTCTGGAATGGAGGGAACGGGAGCATGAAACAATGGACCAAGAAGCACTCCAAAGTGCACCCACAATACATGCATTGTGAACAAGTGGGCTATTAAAGTTCTTTTGCACATGACCCATGCGGGCCAATGTCCGCCTACTTGAGTTCATGATAAACTATTGGGATCATGATTTGGGTATGTTTGACCTACAGGGTGAGACCTTGGAGATTACTACTGAGGAAATGTATTTCATTACCGGTCTGTCACGACGAGGAGCACCGGTCAACTTAGAGGGCACCGGCAGGGGCGGTGATCCTTTAAGTGTCCAGAACTACATAGATGTTTTTTGCACACCAGGTACCCAAAAGAGAGGGAGCTTTGTCCCTATTGTACATATCCGTGACTTTACTCTACAGGTACTTGCAAGCACCATCATGAGGATTTCAGGATCCTACTTATTACATTTAGCTACACGGAACCAAATGAGGCTAGCAATGGACTATTTTCGTGGTACTCTCTATGATTGGTGTTCGGGAGTTGTCCCTATCATGAAAAGACAACTGTTTGATTGCAAGAGAGGAAGGCGAAAGAAATTTGGTTATGTGAGCATATTGGTTGCCTTCTTCTTTGAGAGAGTACCAGGGTTGAGCCCCGCCATACCTCTATTGGTCCAATCTCCACGTCAGCTGAGGCTGAGCAGGTGGGGAGACATCTTCCTTCGTTAAGGAGGAGGAGACACAGTACATAGTGTATACGATGATGATTTCTATATCTGGTGGGAACGATAGCTACCAACACTGGAGCAGTTTCCATATGTCGGCATGGACTTTTGAGGTGACCTAGACCTTGTCCTCCCTCTAGGAGGAGCATGGGGAGAGCTAAGTAAACAATTTTTTTTTTAATTTTATCATTTTCTAAAATTTTTATGAAGTTTAAAACAATAGATATATACATATGTACAAATCTTAATCCTATAAATGTGTCAAAATGCAGATATTGGACCGGTCTGCTCTGAGGGTCATCCATGCATGTTTGTTCGTCCTGTCATAGGCGAAGATCTAGGACTGATCAGGGTTCTAGAGGGGAAGCTGGCCAGGATGACCCAAAGAGTTCCTACCTTGCGGATAGATCATATCCCTACTGGCATGTAGGAGTTTGTTGTTGGAGTTCCACCGGTCTGGTTACGTCTTTTCAGGCGAGTGGTTAGAGCGGTGCTTGTATACATAGAGGCTGTGGAGGCTGCCGAAGCTGAAGAGGTTGAGGAAGCCAGAGTACAGAGGGACCATGGGGACCAAGGTGGTCCAAGTGACCAGGGTGGTCCTGCGTAGATCTAGGACATTTTGATGGAATACGATCCACATTTTTATATATTTTTTGTGTATGACGGGATCTGAGGATCAGACTTGACCTATCTATGGACATATATTTTACATATATATATATATATATTGTTTTTGTTGGCGGTTTATTTACAAATGTTTTTTATATATGTGTTGTATATCTTTATGAAATGTGTATTAGATGCCAATATAAAATGTAATTAGCATATGCATCAGTCAATTGATTCTGATTTCGTGGAATGTGATTGAATATAATAACTTCAAAATTTCTTTCCAGTAACTGAATTTGCATGAATTGACGTAATAGAATAGGATTTCGTACCTGATAAGCTTGATTGAGCTGGGAGACCACTAGCTAAGAGTCTAGACGAACTTCAAGCTGGGTGATACCACGTGACAAAGCATCCCATAAGAGCTCAATTATGGCCCTATACTTAGCAACATTATTAGAAGGATGACCTAAGAAAGCGCCTCCAGTGGCAACAAGCTTTCCTGAGGGAGAGTAAATAACCCATGCCGCTGAAGCTAGGTTACAAGTGTGACAGCTAGCGCCATTAGCGAACCCTATATACCTTTCAGAAGACATCTGCAACAACCAGTAGATAATATAAAAAACAAAACCGACAACCTAATGTACATAAAAATACATGCAATAAAAATACAAGAAAAAGTGCTAAGCCTAAGCATAGTACTTTTTTAGGTAGAGCCCATTTCTAGGGTCAGGCAGCTTGTTCCCATAAAAATCAACTAAATCATATGCACCCTTCTTCAAAAATTTCGACATGACATAAGGTCCTAACCACATAGCCTTGAATTTTCCTGCCCCCAGGGGTTATTTGTCTTGGTCCCAAAGCAAGACAAGTTCCCCTTCAAAGAAAACCTGAGGTTTGACCGATTTATCATACTGAGTTTTGACCCTATTTTTATGAGCTTGATTAGCAGTCAATGCATCTCTACGTTGTTCATCAAGGTGTTATAAATGTACCAGACATTCCTCAAGCTCTGTCGTGTCAGGTAACACATGAATAGCTATCTTTAGAGACGGGATTTCACACTCAATCGGAGTAACTGCTTCCACTCCATGAATGAGTTGGAAAGGGGAAAAACTCATTGCAGTTTTTACGTTGGTTCGGTAGGCCCAAAGAGCAGGATATAGCATGATGTTCTAGTTAGAACGGGATGCATCAATTGTATGTTTAAGGATAGTTTTAAAGTTTTGTTGACAGCCTCAACCTGACCGTTTGCTTGCGGATAGTACGAAGATGAATGTTCTTGTTGAAATCCGAGCATGGTAGTCAATTCCGTCATCATGTTAATTTGAAAATGACTGCCGTGGTCAGTGAAAATCACTTTGGGTATACCAAACCAAGCTATAATCTGATTGAATACAAAGAAAGCTGTTGTTTCCCCATCGGCTTTAAAAGTAGGCATTGCCTCTGCCCATTTCGTAAAATAGTCAACAGCGACAATGATGTATTTATGCCCCCCAGCCGAGGCTGGGTTGCATGTCATGTAATCAATCCCCCATTTCATGAATGGGACTACCAAGACAATAGGAAACAACGGAGCAGGATGTGACTGCATTTTTCTAGTGTAAAGCTGACATGGATGACAACGCTTCACTACTTCCACACAATCTTTAAAGATCATGGGCTAGAAATAGCCGGCACGTAATATCTTCTGGGCCATTGCTAACCCAGATAAATGACCCCCACACGCTCCACTATGGGAATCATTCAGGACAATTTTCGCTTCCTCATGGGTAAGGCATCGACGCAAAATGGAATCTACCCCTCTTCGATATAATGTATCTCCTATGATGAGGTAGTTCTTGGCATGAAGGAGTAATTTACGTCATTCCTCTCTTGAGGAAGCTACAGGATACTTCAAATTCTGGAGATATATAAGCATATTCCCATACTAAGGATCAGAGGTGGATATCAAGAAGATGTGCTCGTCTGGGAATGAGTCATCTTCAACTGCTACATCTTCTTTAGTAGGAAATTCTGCTATAAGTTCAGCAAAAACCAAGGACTTCTTAGACTTGGCAGACTGGAAATCCAAGTCAAACTATTGGAGAATGACTATCCATTTATTAAATTTTCCCCCAAAAATCCATTGGGATAAAACATATTGAAATGGATTCACATCCGCCACTACTGTGGTGGTCCTTAGTAAAATGTAGTGACACAACCTCTGAACAACATAAATGGCTGCTAGGGTTAATTTCTCAACGTGGGAGTATCTAAGTTCAGGTCCAGCCAAAGCATGACTAAGATAATAAATGACATGCTCTACAAGCTTATCGTCCTCCTGGACTAGTACTACCCCAATGGTCGACTCAGACGTGGCCAAATATAATATAAAATCCCTAGAATAATCTGGCGAATGCAATAAAGGTGCCGACAACAAAGATTTTTTCAATGCCTCAAAAGCAAGTTGTGTGGTTTCATCCCATATAAATGGGGTGTCCTGTTTGAGCAGGCGCATGAAACCCTTAGTAATCTTGGCATAGTTAACAATAAAATGTCGAAGAGAATTAGACTTTCCTTGCAGGATTTGAAGTTGCCTAATAGAACGAGGAGGAGGCAGATTTACAATGGCCTCAACTTTCAATGGATCCACATGGATGCCTCTACTAGAGACAATGAACCTGAGCAATCTTCTTGACTCGACACAGAATACACACTTGTGGGGATTCAAGCATATTTTATAATGTTTGCATCTCTCAAATATCAACCGTAAATGATCTAGATGTTGAATCCTCTTACGAGAATGTGTAGGCAGATCATCAAGGTATGGTTCGACAATGGCTTTAATATCATGGAAAGCAAATTTCATAGCCCATTGAAAGGTTGCCCCAACATTTTTCAATCCAAAGGGTATTTTCTTGTATGCGAAGGTACCCCAAGGACAAATGAAAGCAGTTTTATGTTGGTCTTCCAGTTTTATTTGAATTTGTTGTATCCCGAGAAACCATCCATAAATGAGAACACCTCACTTCCTCCACAACCATCTATAATCTAGTCTATAAATGGTGTGGGATAGTTTTCCTTAGGACAGGCTTTGTTAAGGTCTCTAAAGTCGGTACAGACACGAATAGTCCCTTGCTTCTTATCAACGGGAACAAGGTTGGATACCCATTCTGTCAAAGCCGTAGGATAGATAAAACCAGCCTTCAAAAACTTTTCAACTTCAGCCTGCACAGCCACCAATTTGCATGGGTTAATAGGTATTAACTTTTGTCGAAATGGTTTGGCATCAGGATATGTTCGAATTTCATGTTAAAAAATCGATGGATCTATTCCTGGCATCTCCTCATATGACCAGGCAAAGACATCACATAATTCCTTAAATAGGGCAGTATAGATGGAAATCTCTTCAGGAGAGCAATTTGCACCTATATATATGTTTTCCATGACATCAGTACTCACAGAGATGTTAATAGCTATGGTGGCGGAAATATTTTCCATATTCCCCTCAACAAACATTCCTTCCCTAGGCAAGGGATTGATAGGTATATCAACATCTTCTGATAGTCTCAATCGAAACTCTTGATTTTCTATTCTGCTTAGCTCTGGAAGAAAATAGGAACGATGATGAAGATCCTCACAAATCTTACCATGTCCACTCATGGCTTCCAAAACGGCTTCATCAAAAGGTAAAACCATGTCTAAACAATCTATAGAGTACGAAGAGTTTTTTGCCCATGCGGGAAAGTAAACTTCTTCCAGATCTTCCGAGGCTGTTAGAGGATCTAGAATAAGATCAACAGTGGCTTGAGTGATAGCTTGATAAGCTACCTCCACTGCTGATAAGGGCACATCCGGTTCATGGGGGGATGGGAGAACCCAAGGATCATTCCTATCGACAACCGTAGCTATGGACTTCCCCACACTAGTAGAACCAATATAATTAACTGAGGCTGGAAGATCAAATGTGCCCATAAGTGATGTGTACATTCCATCCCCCAAGCTCTGTGCAGCAGGTTTGACCTGATCAACCAATGGCACAGCGGACTCATTAGACTCTAAATGGCCTTTTCAAGTATAATCGAGTTGATCAATAGTAACCAACTTTCCCTCATGTGGAAAAACCACTACACGAAAAATGGCTGACGTAATAGCGGACATCGCATAAGTCCAATTCCTTCCCAGAAGTAGATTATAGTCCAAAGGAGCATCAATCACTTCTACCTCAATAGACACTGCTTTCCCTGCCAGCTTAATTTCAAAAGCTGGCAGGATACCATGTGGATGGAAGGACCTTCCATCGAAAGCAGTAAGTAAAGTGTTTGACAGAACCAACGCTGGGGATCCGAGAGCTTTCCAACAGGTTAAGGACATAACACATGTAGAAGCACCCTCATCAACAACTTCCCTTCCAATGGTCTTTCCACCATGGATGACATCTCTTTATAAGGATACATGGTAAGGTAGGCAAATTTTAACATCAGGCAAATGAAAGTTCGCCATGAGACTTGACGAATCCATGCTGCCTAAAGCTGCTAAGAGAGCATCCCGTTGAGCGGGACAACTCTGTAACACCTCTAAAGCTAACATTGCACACGGTGTTTGGGATAAATCTTCAACCACATATTAGTTTGAAGTAGCCCTAGTGTTAGGGTTATGCAAGGTCTTCTTGAAGACACCTTTTGGTATCTTCGGCATAGCTTCAGCAGGCTTCTCTATTGTGAGAGGGTTAGAAGTTTCACCTACAGCTTTACCCTTATTAGGAGTCTCTTTCTCATAATTTTCATTCCCTGTCTGTAACAAAGTCGAAGATCAAACCATGTTGATATAATTTGGGTCAGGGGAATTTTGAGTGCCCCCTGCTACATTAGAAGTTGAGGCAGAGTTCTGTCCTTGGGGAAAAGGATCCTTCAGGACAGTCGGTTGTTGAGCCTTAAGCAACTTTTGGGCTTGTTCCATAAGGGGAGAAAGGTGAGTAAGGTGGTCCTCGTGGCACAACTTACACAGGAACTTGACCTTATTCTTTTCTTTCTTGCCCCCATCAGCATTGTTCACAGGATTTTGCTTGTTTTGGTTTCCCTCTCCCTTCTTTCCTTTCTTTTTCTTCCCGCTGAGCTGCTGATTGCCCTTTTGAGAGGTTTGTGCTAAAACATTTGCACTCTAGGGGGAGGGGACAAAATTTGATACCTCCACCATAGACTACTTGACAGACAAGTGATGAATTTGCTTAGCCAAATATTCTATGGTGGGAGAGTTAACGGACCCAACCACACCATCAGCATGGGGTCCAGGCTTAGGCTTCTCCGCATTGTGCGTAGGCCTCGGTGCCTCAGGGATAATCTCATACAAGATCCCATATTGTGAATAAATCAAATCTAGTTGTTGGGCCCTGAGAATGGATTCTTATTCATTCGTCACTCCTGATGTGGATACATCCTTAGATATGTAAGGCAACAGGGATTTAAGGAACCAATCTAGAAGAAACTCAAGAGGGATAGTGGCTTTTATAAGGCTCTTCCGCCTTCTCCACTCTTGGATGTGATCTAAGATGTGGGTAGCCTTGTTCTGCCTAAAGGTAGACAACAAGTCCGTTTCGAAATCATATCAGACTAGAAGCTGAAAGTGGCTAAGAAATGCACTAGCCAAGTCCCAGAAACTACTGAAAGCAGTAGAAGGAAATTCAATATACCATTTTGCCGCGGTACCTATTAAGGTTCTCTGGAACAGCCTCAACCTAACTGAATCTTCATTCAATGAATTCGAAGAACACCATAAATGGAATGTGGTGGCATGAGCCCTAGGGTCTTCACCAACTTTTCCCTCGAATTTAGGGATGTATGATGGCAATTTGGTGGGGACTGGTGGCCATAAGGGATCATGCCTCACCGGTTCATTCATCAACTTTGACAAATCTGGCAAGTTTAACGTTGCCAGGAACGGAAGTTTGGGTTGAACCGGGGTACTAAACGTGCCAGCTTGGGGATTAGAGGGACCTGCCCCTGAATGCCCATAGGTAAAAGTGGGGTTGCCCCCCTGCCACTGCTTGCGAAGTGGGTAGATTACTCTGAAACGTATTCCATCTGTAAGCCATAGGATTGTGTGTGGGAGGTGCAGTATAAGAAGTTTAGGCCATCCCAATAGAAACAGGGGTCTGAAAGACAGGAGTCGGTATCCCTCTGCTGAACAACGAAAAGGGAGAGCTCGTAAATGGAACCTAAATTGGGGTTTGGAAAGTTTTCCCATAAGAGGTATTGTTCCCAAACTGCACTCCTACATAGGAAGGTGATGGGCCTACGTATGGAGTGGATGGGGGAATGTGCCCCCCATTCCAAGGAAATCCTTGGACGAATGCTGAGGATCCTACCAGACCGCTCTGGGAATTATATGGAAAGGAAGAAGGAACAGTAGGTATACTAGGTATCCCAGTAACCATATCACCAAAAGTACTTGCTAGGTTTGAGTGAACCGGTGGTTGAACCACCCGGCTCGCTAGAGTCAAAGGTGTAGAAGGTATACTAGATCTAGGGTCACTTACTGGGGGAGGTAGTACCCCTTGAACCAGAATGGCTGAGGTGAACACAAAAGAAATTTCTCCCGCAAAAGACATAATCCTACCCAGAGGGACACCAAAAACAGGTGAATCAAAAGGTCTAACCTGAACGATCATAGGATCGTTTAAATCAGTCAAGGGGGTGTTAAAATTCCTTGCAAACTCATCAGTCTGCAAGTATTCTATCTCAACTATATCAAGATCAAAACGGTTAGCTATCAGTTCTGGTTCACCAAGAACTTCACTTATCCCTACCGGTTCAAATGAACCGTCCGTGTCCAATCTCTACCTTTGGGGTGGAGGTGGAGGCTCCAATGTAACGAGAGGAGGAAGGTTTTTCAACCTTCTTGACCTTCTTATCGGTTGGTCCTCCATGATTGAAAATTTGACAAATCAAACCCTAAGGCCAACTAAACACAAGCATAATCACAGAGCATACACTATAAAAATCCTAAAGCCTCAAACAATCAATCAAGGGTGAAAGATGTGCTTTCCCAAAGAAATCTGAAGAATGATTACTTGGCATCCTTGAAGTGGTTCTTAGGCACAAGTGGAGGAATCACCCAAACGCCCTCCTACACTTACAACAATGGTTACCTTCCAAGCCCGTCCAAGGTGAACCAGAAATAGCCTTTCGGTTTACCTAGGTATGAACCCTAAATGTCAAGAGACTAAAGGCTACCTTAGCTATACCAACAGTCTGAGGGGACAGTTGCAAGCCTGACTTGTATACATGGGTTGGGTAGCTGAGCCTGAAACTCTGTCTAGGACAGAATCCCCAAATACGTAAAATTCCTGAATTTTGTTTTGACAAGGAATCAGAGGGTTATCTCCTCAGTCCAATGCCTCCACACGGCCTCGTGCTTGAATCCCATTTGAGAGGACCTTCCCAGATACAATTGATAAATTCAAGGATTTACCTAAAGAAAGATCCACTACATCTGAATTTTAAAACTTATGGGAAGTTTACACTTCCTGTCCCACAAGTCTAGCCTAAGCTGGTAGGTGAAAGGCCCCTAAAAACAAAAATTACTAGTAAATTTTAATTATTGCGTTCATTTTAAAGGGATGTTTCTTACTCAGAAGGAAATGGAGTGATGAACTATGGTGTTTTTTGACTCGATAAGAAATACAAAAGTAAAGGTGTATTTTTTCAAAGAAAATTACCACTATTAAATCAAACTTCTTTTTATTTTTGTAAATATATATTGATGAACAAATGCACTGACGATAAAGAGAAACTAAGACTATATTTTTTTGTAGTTTTTGAGATTATATTTTAAAACTAAAATGAAAACTACTTATGCAAAAGCAAATGCAAAAGCTTGACAGTGTTTTTCTTTTCACTTTTTAAAATGCTCAAACTCTACCATGCACCTAAAATGCACTAAACTTGAGTATACTTGGATCAAATCAACTGTGTAAAATAAGCAAAATTGAAGTAAACAGGTCAATAAAACCAAGAATCAACCAACAAAGGGAGACCAGAACCCTAGCTTGGGTGTGTACAATGACAAGAAATCACTATAAACAACAAATTTAAGTGACAAACCAACCACTATAAAAAATATAGACTGGAAAAACAATGCCCAAAACCCTGATCACTGATTCGGACAGAGACACTTCACCCTATAACCCAAACAGGCCAAGCTACTTTAATATGCATACAAAAGACAATCCAAACAAAAGAAACCCAAGGGCTTTACGAAAAAGCACAAAGTGTGGTCAGCAAAGTCTTCAAACAAACATCACAGTATCCATAAAGAAAGCCAACTAACAAACAGGAATTACACAAAGAGAGGGACAAGCAAACCCTATCCTAAAAAATCCCTATTTCCAGGCTTGTACACGACTATGTATAAGGGCAACTTGCATACTGTACGCGACTATCCAACAGAGCAACCTGCGTATGCAGGCCTCTGTACGCAACCGTGTAGCAGAGCAACCCGTGTACAGGTACAAACTTTTTCTCAAAAATAAGAAAAATCCACAAGGCTTTCAAACACTGTGATAAGCATGAACCAGGATAAAATACCACATACAAACTTCAAAGCAAAGACTGGTCAGGGGTGACAGAAACAACCTACAATAGTCTGGGCTCCCCAGTGGATTCGTCAGTTCTATTGTATAGGAATAAACACCTTATAACCGAAGTTCTGGGGTTACCAACATACTCATAAGACTTGCAGACAATCAACCTTAGAGTATAGAAAAGGAAATAGGAGGATAGAAAAGACTCAACTGATATATGACGGTTGATCCTAGCTTTGTCCTCTTTCTGCTTCTCCTCCTAAGCCTTCTGGGATGCTTCGGGCCTTCACCTGTCAAGAGCAAATCCTCCAAATGAAAGATAATACACATATATATATATATATATATAACAGGTCAAATAAATCATATACAAGGTGCTTAATCATAAGTATTCATCAAACCATGATACATGAAAGATATTCAAGACACATATGGAAGAAGGATTCTCTTTATTAACAATAGTGAATTAGTTCAGATTACAACCCAACACCTGAGACAAGGACTCCTCTGCAACCAAAGGATTCTGAGTTCCACTGCTCCAAATACTTCTGAACAGACTCCACCAGCATAACTTTGCTCTCAAGTATATGTGATTAATACCCTCCCCAAGGCCTTTATTTATACTTGGTGAAATAAGGCAGTTTCAAGGGTTGAGGAGGTTGAGACAGTTAAGGTGATTATGGTTAAGGGCTTAACAAATCTCAGATAATCATGATTTATTATTTTTAATGTCAAAGGAAGGTGTACACGGGTATTAATACTGGAAATTCATGTATGACACATGATTTTCTCTAAGGGTAACCCACGTACAAATCTGTACGCGAGATCCAATAACCGATACTCATGTACAACATGTGAGTTGCATATAGGAAGAGGTGCATACAACACTTGACATATTTAAAGGTAAAAATAACCAGCTGGATGGATGATAAATGTAGTTCATAATATGCCCATCTATAGTGTTTTAGTCAACCCTCAATCCATAAATGTCCTTTTGTGTGCCAACATAAGGAATGTCGGCACTCGGACGGAGAGGTGCCATTCAGGTGAATAACAAAGCTTAACTCCTGAAAGGAAGGGAGTCTTGCTTGGCTTCCAATATTTCATGTTGAACTTGATGATCAAATATGAAGCATACTTGGACTGATGTACTTTGATTCCATGTTGGGATTGAGCAATTTCGAGACCCAAGAATTGGCTCAACAATCCCAAATCTGTCATATAAAATGCATGGTTCATTGCATCCTTCAAGGAGGAAATCTCTTTCTTTGAACTTCTTGTAATTAGTAGGTCATCCACATAAAATGCAATAATAATCAAATAACCATGACTCATCTTCAAATAGACATTAGGATCACACTTGCATCGAAGAAAACTCAGTGACAACAAAAAGCTATAAATCTTGTCATACCGAGCCCTAGGGGCTTGCTTGAGCCCATGCAATGATTTCTTTAACCTGCACACTAAAGATGGATTAGAAATGAACCCTTCAGGTTTTTGCATGTAAATATCCTTAGTGATATCTCCATTTAGGAAACCACACTTCACATCCATGTGATGCACTTCCCATTGGCTCGAAGTTGCAATGGATAAAGCTAGCCTTATGGAGTCCATCTTTGCCACTGGTGCAAAGGTTTCATTGTAGTCAATACCATGTACTTGTGAGTATCCCTTGGCTACCAATATTTCCTTATATTTTAAAGGTGAACCATCAATAGAAAACTTGGCCTTGAAAACCCACTTACATTGAACTAGCTTCCTCCTTGGGGGAAGATCAACCAATTCCCAAGTGTTGTTCTTCTGGAGCGAGCTAAATTATTATTTCATGGTTGTTTTATATCTTGTATCATGTTCTGCATATTCATATGTCTGTGGATGTGATCCAACCATAATATAGCATTTCTGAGCAAACTGAGCATCTTTCACACAAAGGGCACTCTCAAATTGAGATCTAGTCCTCCTAGTGTCATTAGGATTTCTAGCTAGTTCCTCGGCTGCATGAATGGTATTTGTTGCCCATTTTGATATTATAGGAAAATTAGGATATGCAATCAAATCATCATTATCAGACATATCAGAATCGGGAAACTCATTAGTCTCTCCACTTAAATCAATGGTTTTGGTGGTGAAGAGGACTCTCCAACTTCAACTGCTGCTAAAGGCTCTTCTTGGAACTGAACACTTCTTTCAATGAAATATTTGTTAGTTCTCAATTTGATCAGCTTGTACCATTTTGAATCTTCAGAATACCCAACAAATAGGCACTCTTGGCTTTGGGGTTGCAAAGCCTTCCTCTTTTCAGTTGGAATTCTAGCCCAAGCCTTTGAGCCAAAAATATTGAAATGGGTCACATCTGGCTTGTGCCCACTCCAAGCTTCAAAAGGAGTCATACCATGAAGATGATTATGAGGCACCATGTTATGGATTTAGTATGCACAGTTTATAGCTTCATCCCAAAACTTTAGTGGCAAAGTCTCAGCCTCCATCATGCAGTTTGCCATCTCCTTCAGTGATCTGTTATTTCTCTCAGCAACACCATTTTGTTGTGGTGTGTAAGGGATCAAATGCTGGATATGAATACCTGCATATTTGCAATACTGAAGGAATTTAGACTTGACATACTCACCACCATTTTCATATTTGAGGATCTTGAGTTTCCTCCCAGACTGGTTTTCAACCAAGGCTCTAATGACTTTGGAGAGGTCAAAAACTTCAGACTTATGCTTTAGGAAGTGAACACAACAATACCTAGAAAATTCATCGATGAAGGTCATTCCATATTTGGCTTGACTCATGGAAATATGAGGGAATGGACCAGAAATGTCACTATGGATCAAATCAAGAGGTGCAGAGGTTCTCTCATGACTAGCTTTCTCATACTTGTGCTCTGGGTATTTTCCTAGGATACAACCTTGACATATTCCCTTAGAAAACTTGATCTTTGGTAACCCTATGACCATATATTTTTCACTAAAATTAGAAATATACTTGTAGTTAAGATGGCTAAATATTTCATGCCAAAGCTTGCTTGCTTCATTAGCATGAATCAGAAGAGCAGATGGGTTTGAGTAGGGTAGAAAATGGGAAAACTTGTATACTTTTGAAGTGTGATCAACAACACCTTTCTCTATGACTTTACGATTTGAAATATTAGTGATTTCAACATCATCAAGGGAGAATATTACCTTCTTTGGAGACCCAGTATGAGTCATCTGATACACTAACAAGAGATTAGAGGCAAGACCTGAAACATACAACACATTATTGAAACTACCATGGTTAAGATCAATCCTACCCATCCCCAAACTGTCAGTGAGAGAGTCATATCCCAAAACTATTGGTGGACCTTTCGACATGTCAAGAGAGAAAAATGTAAATTTTGTCAAAACCATATGTCTAGAAGCTCCATAATCTATGATGAAGCTAGGTGAGCTTGATGTTCCAACAACCAAGGCATTTAATCTCTCTTTGTCTTCTGAATTTGATCCTCCTTCCTTCTTCTTTGAGTAGTCAGAAAGGGAGATGTTATTCTTCTCCAGGATTTGAGTCAACATGTCAATTTTCTTCTTCATACAATATCTCTTAGGATTATAGCCCTTACTGTAGTAGGCACACTTGCTCATTTCTCCTTTATTCTTCTTCTTCTGAGAATTCTTCTTGGAACCTTGGGGCTCCTCTTGATACTTAGACTTGTCTCTCTTTTGATCAGGTGGTTTTTTAGCTTTTTTGTTGCTTTTTGAATCCACCCTTCAATCTCCAGCAACCAAAGCTTGGTATTTGGAAGGTTTGATGGTGCCCGTCATCATGATCTTATCTTGCTCTTGTGTGAGGGATTTCATGAACTACGCAAGCTTAGGCATCTTACAGGCTCGAGCTATCAACTTGGTGGCATGGAAGGTAAGAAAAAACACTGAATAGTCTGGACCAATCTTAGAGAGTATGTCCAATACTATTTTCTCTTCCTTCTTTTTGATCCTGCACTATTTTAGCTGCAAAACAAGGGCCTTAAACTTGGAAAAGTAGAGTTGCAATGATTTGAAGCTACTGGGACTCAAGGAGATCATCTCATTCTCGATTTGATGTCCTCTCATCTCATCTGTCTTTCCAAAAATATCTTCAAGCTTCTCCCACACTTCATTAGGTGATGTCAATCCATTAAGATGGAAGAGGAGGTCTCTTGAGATGCTCAGACACAAAAGACCATAGGCCTCATCCCTCCTGTTCTGCCATTTAATTTTCTCTACAGCTGTATTGGGCTTTGCCTCAGTTTCCATAGTCACCCTGTAGAGACCTTTCTCTCTCAACAATATCTCCATCTCATCTTTCCACTCAAAGAAATTAAATGGAGTCAAGATGATCTTCTGAGATTGGTCCATAGCTCAGTAGATGTGCCCTCCAGTCAGCAGAATGTGCTCCCAGTCAATGATGTCTAACTTGCAATACAAATTTGGAAGGAGAGAAATAGATATACAAAGGCTCTGATACCTTGTGTATATTGAACCCAAGAGATAGAACAATTACACTCACAAAATTGCTAATCAAACATGCAAAATTAACACCAAAGGAGACTGGAATTGGAGCATAACACTAATATGTATTGAGTAAGTGTACAATAGACAACCTTGTGAAGTAATAGGATAATGTAATATATAATTAAATGAGAGGTTCTAACACTACAACAAAAACTGGATTTAGCGTCGAATTTAGTGCCGGATTTTAGTGTAATTTTTTCATAATTGTGGTGAACAATCTGGCGCTAAACCAGGCGCTATTGTACATTTTCGTAAAACGCCGTCTATTGCATCTTTTTTTTCGTCCTTTTTAACATCCATTTTTGTGTCCATTTTTGCACCCAATTTTTTGCATCTAATGTTACGCCTTTATTTGCGCCCAAATTTTCAACTTCTATTGCATCTTTTTTCGCGTCCTTTGTTACATTCTTGTTTGCACCCAGTTTCATGCTCATTTTTGAATCCAATGTTGCATCTTATTTTTCTCCTAGTTTTTCATCAAGTCTTGCACCCAATTTTGCACCATGTTTTACATAAAATTATGTGTCCAATTCTGCATCTAGGTTTGCATCCAATTTTAGGCCCAATATTGCGTCTAGTTTTGCATCAAAATTTACTTATAATGTTGCATCCCCATTTGCATCTAATTTTGTATCTTGTTTTACGTCTTTTTTTGTATCCATGTTTGTGCCAAATGTTTCATCTCGTTTTACGTCATATTTTGCATCTAGGTTTGCACCTAGTGTTGCATCCCGATTGATGTCTTTTTTTGCATCTATGTTTGAGCCCAATTTTGCACCCAGTGTTGCACCTAGTGTTGTGCCTAGTTTTGCACCCATGTTTGTATCTAATATTGCATCTAGTTGTGTGTCCAATGTTGCATCCCATCTTGCATTCAATTTTAC
>LPNX010496287.1:401189-416488 GCA_001517045.1 Pseudotsuga menziesii | reverse complement strand
AAACATGATGAAAAAAGTGGCGCAAAAGTGGATACAACCATTGATGTAAAATTGGATACAAAATTGGATGTGAAAGTGGATGCAACAAAAGTAGATGCAAAACTAAATGCAAAAGTAGTCGTAACACCCAACGCAAAACCCGATGCAAAAGTGGATGCAAAAATGGATGCAAAAAGGGATGCAATAATTGATGTAAAATTGGATGCAAAAAAAGATGCAAACGTGGATGCAAAAGTTGAAGCAAAAGTGGGTGTAAAAGTAAGCGTAAAAATGGGTGGGAATTGGGACGCGAAAAAAGTGGATGCAAACGTGGATGCAATAGTAGATGCAAAAAAAGACGTAAACATAGATGCAAAATGGGATGCAAAAAGGGATGAAAACGTGGGTGCAAAAGTGGATGAAAAAATGGATGCAAAAGTGGATGCAAAAATAGCTAAAACAAAACGAGATGCAAAAATAGACTCAAAACAAGATGTAAACTTTGATGCAAAACTTGGCGCAAAAAGGGATGCAAAAAAAGAAGCAGAAGTGGATGCAAAAGTGAATGTAAAAAAGGATGCAAAAGTGGATGAAAACAAGGGCGTAAAATTTGAGGCAAACATGGGCGTTAAAGGGGGTGCAACAAGAGTAGATGTACAAACTAGGCGCAAAATTAGGTGCAAAACTAGGCTCAAAACCTGTCGCAAAACTTGATGCAAAACTTGGCGCATAACTAGGTGCAAAGCCCGGTGCAAATTACGCCACAATTTGCGCCAGATTTAGAAAAAGGACGCAAAAAATGCCTAAAATAGCACCAACCCATGAAATTGCGCCATTTTGTCCAAAAAATGAAGAAAAATACACTGAAAGATGGTCTAGACGCAAAAAAGGATGCAAAAATAGATGCTAAATCTAGTTTTTGTTGTAGTGTAATGAATAAGGATGCCGTTCAAAATAGTAAAAAATGAGTCTTACCAAATCTAGCCAAATCCCCCATATGTGCTTAAAGAAATTTACAAATCTATGAAGATGCTCACGAATTTGCTAAGTCAAGTGGGAAAGATAAATAGGGATGGAAAGAAAACTCATACATTCTTTTACTTGAATAAAAGGAGGGAGGATGATGTGGCCAAAAAAGAGGGCAACTACACCTAGACTAGATTTTCCTTTTGCCTTAAAATAGCTATAAAGCAAGGCAACTTTTGAGAAAAAGAAGATACACGCTTTAGAGAATCTGGAATAAACAATACATGCTAAAATTGGTTTCCATGATGTTTCCCAAGCGCTCCATGACTCGGTTTTAGCAAGTGTTGACTTTTAGGACATGTAGAGGGCAACTAGCATAGAATGGAATCTAGGTATATAGGTAATAAGGAAAAACAAAATTAAATTAATGTCTAATGTAGGTAACTATGGGTTGATTATTCTAACAGAATGCATGTTCACATTCATTATTACCATAAGGTTCACTACTTCCATATAACCCTCTTAGGCAGCATTCAACAACATAGCATATCATAAACATGATATAATATCATGGCTAAAAAGGAATATGTACATAATTCATTCAATACAATGAAATAAGGTATATTTCAACTCATAACTACATTTTTGTCATTAATATCTCTAATGATACCTAGGGAATTGGTGCATTATGTTAGTTGAGTTGATTATTTCACCCATCCCCGATCATCCTTCCTTTATTCTGATCTTTTTCTTCACCAGTTTGTTTATCACACACATTTGTTAAGTTTTTTTTCCATGTTATCACCCATACCTAGAATTTTTAACAAAACACCATATACATCAGCATCTGAATACATGCACTTAAACATAACACATCAATGATCATATATAAAAATGCACATCAACACTTGCATACATCTCAATACATCACTTGTCTCTGGGAAAAGTCCCCTAATGGATTTGGGTTATAACCACCACATATAAATACCCTAAATATAACCCTCAGTCCCAAAACAAATAAAATCAATCACAAATTTATAGCCAACATATAATTGAACTAGAAGATCAAGTAACTAGCATGTGGTGCAACATTTGATGAAGTTTCACATATTGAATCCCTTTGTCTCGATGCTCCCTCAGTTACCTATAAACAAGATGGAAACAAAAGGACAATAGTAGATGGCTACTAATACATATATATAAGATTGCAAATGTTCAAATTGATGCATTAAATAACTAGGGTTTTATGATCAAAGGACACAAAATTAACACTATAATTTGGACAAAAAAGATAGATCTTTATAAATAAGAACAACAAATACAATCATCATTTCAGATGTAACCTATTGCAATATTTTTCTAAAACTGGAGTCTGGGTCCCTCCACCCGGTCCATACACTTGCAACTCTTCTTCATTCTTCACTTGGGGAAATTCCAAGAAACCAATACAATGATTTTCTGACTAGATAAAGAATGAAGGCTGATGAAAATGTAGATTTCCATATGTGGGAAAAGCTTGCATATATAGGATTAGGGTTTATGGATTCCAAGAGAAAAATGACAATATGATGATGATTTTGTACCTCCTCCCCCTTTCTTCTTCTCTTAAGCCTCTTTTATACTTTTAAATAGGTAGTTAAATAAGTTGGGGTAGTTACTCACTGGAAATAGGAGGTTAGAACCATTGAAACCTATTTTAATTTTCTTGACAAATAATTGAAAATATATTTGTTTACCCTTAAATAGATACATATGCAGGTAGACACTAGAAGGGTATGCATACATAGGCTAGACATATATAGGGTGCATATGAGCTGCAAAAGGGGTTTTTAGGGAATTTTTTGAGAAGGGATAAAAGGTAAATTATCCACAATTGGGGAAGGGGGTATGCAAGAGGGGAAAGATCATAAATCAGGCCAAAGTGAGCATCTATGCATATGAAGTGGAAGAATATGTTATAACATCACTTTGAAAACTAAAATTTCTACCCAAAATTGTAGCACACTACCCAATATTCTCCTAGTTTCCTTCCTTTCCACTCGGACATAACACAAGGAATGCATCCATTCTGTTTTAGGTGTATTCAATGTCAGCAAAAAGGTTGCAACTTAGATGTCCTTCCAACAAGGTGGCGTATGGGTACCTATGCAGTGCTCCAGGGTTCCTTTCCAATTTACCATGGCATTATAAAAAAAAACTTTCAAAATGAAAACCACAATGAAAAACTTCAATTATCAACTCATTCACATGCATAAAGAGTATAATCTTTACTTTCTCAACCATGATCACATAATCAATTATCAATCAAACAAAGGAAAATTCTTACCTAGATTAATTTCGTTTTTGGGTGTAAAAATATTACCTTTTTAGTTTGGAAATCATATTTCCAAGGTTACCTAACCAACACCAACCTTGTAGGGTTTCTCACATTCCTTTATCAAATATTTCTTACGAACAACTATTGATCTTGTTGTTTTCTATGAAACAATTTCATCAACTTGCTTCTTCTTTCTCTAGCACACAATAATTTTATTTTAATCACATCAAATTTACAATGTCACCCATTGTTACACATGTTATCATATCATTATTTAAAAAACTATCTATGTGACATTTCAACATTTTCATGCTAAAGCATAAATGTTTTCCTTTTTTATACTTGACATTTACCAAATAAGTCATCATGTTGAACTGTGGCTGAACCATGAACTCTTACTAACATGAGCACAATCAAACATAATCACATGCATACTTATCAAATATGCATTAAACAACATGCACGTGCTCTTTAGTCAAACATCAATGCATGCAATATGAGAAGAACGAGGAGAGTTAGGTTAAATTATTTCTTCCCTTTTGGGGGGTTCTACCCATGTCTTATGATTCCTATGGCTGTCAAGTCAACAAACTATCTTCTTTCCTTTTCCACTTTGATTACTACATACTACAATCATTGTTGCAATAAAATTTGGCATTTATCCTTACCAAACAATCATAGTTGTGAAAACTTCCAGCTCCAACTTTGAACCAAGGGTAAGAATGGAGATCTAAAACATTATCCCCAATTGTTTTGAGAATATTATGTTTCTTTGCATACAATTGATTAAGCAACACTTGCTTGATATCCCCCTCCATGTTTTAATACCAACTCCCTAACAAAGCATTATTATATACCATGCACTTAGTGTCATTGTTGAGATACTTGGAAACAGAGAACTTCTTGGAATTCTTGATGAATGTGTTAAAGCTTGAATTAATACAACACAAAAACAATCCATATTTTCTCTGTGGTTGTAGAGCATGGAATTATTTTCTTTCTCTTCTCCATCTTGAATCTTGGAGCTTTTGTAGTCACACAATAACTATACATATATCTAATGAATCCATGAAAATAACAAATTTACAAGCCAAAAGAACAAAATACCCCACTCTAGAAGCAACTTCCCAATGACTTTGAGGGCATCCTTAATGCAATTCTTTTTTCACAGTGACTTGGAGGTCATCATAAATGTATTTCTTATTGCACGTTGATTTGGCCAGAAACTTAATGCATTTTGTGTTGCCTTCTCTAAGAAAATAATTACAATCTGAATATAGAAATAATGGATGAGGGGGTGCCACTTCTAGTCCACAAGACCCCAATCCCTCCACTGCATTGTATTTACTAGTTAGCATATGGAAATTGATATGAGATAAGTAATTTATTGTACCATATACATGACATGAAATACATATAGACATAATCCATGTAGTATATCAAAATGGTTGTAATTTCTTTTGTAGGGAGGCCATTTTAGATTCCTCTATGTTTAATTATAGTATTTGTTTTTATTGTAAGACCTTTATCTCAAAGGACTAAATATTCTCTGTTGTATATGGAATAATGTTATTTTCACTTTTACCGACTTCCCATTCTACTTGTTATCCATTTATATCACCTTTGCTTTATTAGTAAGACTAAGAAACCAATGGAATGTTGATTTTCCCCTCATTCTGCAATCCACAGTTTTCCATATCTCAAGTAAGTAATGGAAAGTTGTGATCTCCCAAGAAATTTGAATTGCACCATGTTACTTAATTTATTTGCAATTGTTCCTTTGTAGTTCACCAATGCAAGCATTGTTTTTTTAATTGCACATAATGGCATAGCATTTGTTCTTTTTGGGATTTCTATTCACATGTTTTTTCCTTTACTTCAATGGCTCCCTTAAACCTCAATGTGATATAACTAAACTCCTCTCATTACCTTGGATTCTGATGGCCCCTATATCCATAAGTAGCATGCACCCAACCTGACCGATTAGGAAGGCCTTCCCTTCCACCATTGATGAGCTCCAAGCCACCTAGATACAAATTATGGCTAATATCCATCTCAAATAATCATCCTTTTGAATGATCATCATGAGTAATATCAATAAGAAAATTCCATCCCTAAAATGATGGAACTTGTTACACCTTAGAGTATTTGCAACATTCACTCTAGATTCAATAGAGTGAGGGGTTATTTTTTGCTATATAAACGCCAATTTTTTAGAAGAGTGTTTATTTGGGGCTAAATACCCCTAATCATGTCATGGATGGTCCTCTTGATTTCCACTTCTAGGAGGTTCTCTCCCTATCGGCGTTGGTTCCCTTAGGGGGATAATCACTTGCATGCATGACCACACTCATTTAGTTTACATGTAAAAGATGATAACACTTTGTAAAGGGTTGTGTACCCTATCTAGAACACCTTATTTACTCACTTGGAATTTTTTTGTGATATAAAACCCCTCCCCTGGGTTGTGTTACTCACAAATTGTACTTCCTTACTGAAGAATCCTTTGAGGACAATGATGGAGGACGTTTAGGGAACACATATGTTGGGGTTAGTTGGGGCATAACGCCCTCCTTTTGGAACACCTAGCACTTGGTGTAGCCTAATTTCATTATTAGTATTATTTTTATGTTGTTATGAGTGGTTTAGCCCCCAGATTGTGGGTGATCAAGCCAAATGTTATATTTTCACATTATCTTATAGTCTTATAACTTAAAACTAGGTGAGGATAGCCTTATATAAATCGATTCTCCCTCCTATCATAAAAACACAAAAAAATATGGGTCCATTATCAGCTATTTTTCTATTTCTCTTGGTTTATTGGAGCTCTTGATGCTATGCACACCTCTTTTTGGATTATCTTTATTACTGAAAGGTTAACTTGACGAATTTTTAGGGTTTCTTTTATACATGCTACTGGTTGATGCTAAAAAATGGTTGTGATAACTCAAGCACAAAGGTGACCTAAGGCACTATATTTCTCATCTTTGTTAAATGTTGGTAAGTAATACTTCTAACCTAGATTAATGGTACTGAATGGATGCGAAATAATGAAAAATAGAGCACGATATTCACAGGATTAAAATAACTTGTTCATTATTCAGGAGAGGATTATCATGCTAAATAATTACATCGAATTACAAGCCATGAAGGTTTCCCTTTATCATGGGAATTTACTCCGCGTGAAACACCTTTATTATGTTGATTTGTCTCTTTCTCGAATGTTTCGCACCTCAAAAAGTGGACAGCAAGGATCCTGAACTATTCAGAACCTCAACAAGTAGATAAGAAGGATCCTGAAAGGGTAGGTGATGTTCTTCGACTATTGGATCCTAATGTAGATCTTCTGAAAATAAATAAAGAAAGGAGAGTAAAAAGGTGTAGGAAGAGTGAAGGGAAAAAGGCAATGAGATATAAAAACTCTTCTAATATAGAGTAATTATTTTATGTTTAATTCTCGAATTCATTTGAGTTGGGTACAATCGTTCATTGTAAAGAGAATTTCATAGCTTCATTTAATGCTTTTTTGTCAATCCACATTTATCCTTTCATGTATACGAGTTGGAAGCTCCTATTTTCATTTCTATTACTATGGTGAGAGGGGTGTGTACACGCACCATGAAAGAGAGGCTACACACTCTATTGAAACTTTATTGTTGAAGATATGAATACACACTAAGATGTTGAAAAGGCATAACCACTTGGGGGCATCATGTCTTTACTAATATATATGATGGCAATAAGGTATTTTACTTATGGGGACAATATATACAAGGCCCTGCCTATAATGTAATTAACAACGTGATTTATCTTGACCCCATACAGTTGTTCGATTTGGTCAATATCATACTTAGTTTACTCATTCACCTTTATGTTCTCACTTATAACTACAAAATAAATTGAAAATATAGTAGAGGTTCACAAAACAAGCGAGTTGGCCCCAACAATGGATGAGTGGGAATTTTAGGGAGTAGCCCGCTTCTTTAAGGATTTTATTTTTATTTTAAAGAAACATTTCAACCTCTCATTCAGGTATATTTCACTTTCCAATTTGATGGTAACTAGAACACCACTTCCAAATACAGGATCTGTGAGATAGAGAGGAGTAAGAGCAAGAATGAGTGATAGGAGAAATAATAATAAATGAGGAATAAACAGACCAGTTTATTCGATACTAAGCAAGCATTGTCTCTAGTTATTCCAAATAAAAATGCTAGTAAGGAAGCATAGAAGCATTCATTGACCTTCCCTCCACCTACTTGATATCCCACCCTCCTACTAAGTAGTTATCTCCTTCCTATTCGTTCTATTGAGGAATTAATTAATCATGCACTCTTTATGGTATCTCTCACTACGGTAAAGGATTAGGACATGCAGGACAACATGTAGCCTCATTGCTTAGCTACACCTCAATCCTGCTTATTATGTAGCCTAATTTGGATTATAGTGGATTATAACAACACAAAGTATTTCCTGAAGTGATTTATTCTATACAGTTCGGTGTGTCGTTACCATTTATTTTATTACTGTATGGGATATCTTTACCATATTTGTCTTCCCCCCTCCGATCTCCTACTTCCCCACCTATTCTTCTATTACTAAGAGTCTCCCTTATTTGATATTACTTCTCCCTTTAAACCAGCCAGATAATCTCAATGTTGTATTATTCTCATCTTGAGCCCTATTAGTACTTTTCACAACTTTAGTTAGTCCTTTTACCCACCTCTTTATACTTTTCACCAAGGATTTACATCTGTCACTAAAGTTGGGAAAAGCGCTCTAATTACAAATATTTTCTTGGATTCAATACTAATTCCTATTATATAAGGAATGAGACAAACCAAAAGGGATACAACGAATTCCCTAAAATATTAAAAAAAAATTACTTACTGGATTGATTGAACTGAATTGACCTAACCGACCAATCAATATATCTTCCAAATAAGTCAGACTCTTTTACTACCAACCTTGCCTTCTCTCTTTCCTCTACTAAATATACTTGGGTGAAGATGTAATAATCTGGTTCAATTACCTATAGAGTAGGCCTGTAGGCTTATTTTCCTTCTTTTTACTTGGTTGGGAATGCTTATTTCAACAACAAAGGGGAGGAAATTACTTACTAATGAATAGATTTTGTGGTCTTTCTTCCTCATGAACGACAACGATGTGGTTTTTCCCCGTGAGCAATAACAAATGGATGGAGTTATTGATTGCACATGTAGTAGAGGGGTATCTAAAACTACCATCCTATCCCGAGAGATCCAATGAGTGATTCCTCTTTCCTTCCCCACGAACAATGGTGAATAGATAGCATTTCTAATGAGTAGAAGTGGGTGACTAGTTAGGGAATGTTAGTGATAAACAAGAATTCCTCCCAATATGAATTAATTGGTCTAAAAGGACTATGAAATGTTGTACTTCCTTTTCTAAATAGATTAAATAGACTGAAAGGACTATTATTAGTCAAACATTCCCTAACTATATGAATTAGCCTTCCATCCTAAATAATGTTACTATGAAACCTTTAAGTTATGGATTTCCTAGGGAATCAATATTGACTTGCCTAGATAGGTATCTCTCCAATCACACTTGTAAGAATCTACCGGGGTTGAGTCTTCCAGTCTAGTATTATTATTACCAACTGAGTGGAAGGATGAATCCAAAAGGCGAAGGGATTGATTCAGTCTTTCAAGATAGTAAATCAGTTTGTAGATATATGTAAAGGACAATGGACATTGCGACCAAGTAAGGCCTGGTGGCAAGTAAGTAAGTTATCTTGTTATTACCATAGTCTATCTGTGCTCGTAACCTCCCTTGGGAGAAAGCAAAACATGAGGTGGAAAAAAGGATCTCCAATCGGTAATGACTGAGCGAGGTCCCCTTTATCCATGCTTTCTTGAATCATAATAACATTGAGATTATCCAAGTGCACTAGTCTCTTGAGGTATATTTTATATCCTACCCCACTAGACCAAGTATATTAAAGAACATGATTTTAATGGGTGTAAACCCTATTAGGGGTTGTTCTTGCTCTAAGTACCCATGAAATGAGTCTCTAGTTACCTGACCTCCTTAACAATATTTTCTTATGCATGTTTTGGGGTTTATTTTTTGGCATCCTTCAAATTCCAAATTTCCCTTTGGACATAAAAACCGAACCCCTTGAAGAACAAGGTATCATGATAATTATTCCTAGGTATTATATGGTAATGCCTTCCTCCTTAAGAAGGCAAGGGGGGTGGAGGAACCAAGAATGGGCTGCCCTGGAAAGAGAAAAAGCAAGATTAACGGAAGGGGTTTAAATGGTTGAACCCAACTGAGAATTCACCCTCCCCTACACAAATGGCGTTGTGACCATCCTATAATGTGCTAGAATTATCAAGTTTAATAAGTCTAGAGCAATGGGAATAAGTACTTTCCCCATACCTTGAAGGTCTCTTTGAAACAAAACTGGGCATATTATAAGAATAAGTAGTAGTAGGAAACTTACCCGAAGAAGGATATGTATAAAATCCTTTGTTCCATAAGGTTTCTAGTTGCTCTAGGTGAGAATTCCAAAGCACCAAAGTATCCAAAAATACCTCCTTTACACCCTCCAACTTTCGTGAACATATAATTAGTGGGGTGGAGATATCCATAGTTAACATGATCTTTCTTTCCTCCTGGGATGGTAACTCCCCCATATTTGTCTGGTCACCTCTAATACCTCCCATTCCTATCCCATAATGAACTACATAATCCACTGGACTTGACTATAGATGATCAAAATTATTATCCTCTCCATCATCTCCCCATAATTCCTTTTGTCTCCATACTTGATTTATAAATTATTTTTCACAGTCTTGCATAATATGCCCGTACTGGAGGCATTATGTGTAATGAACGAGTATATTAAAATAGTATAGTAACTATGCAATATCTACCTTTGACCACCAAATATATAGACTCAATTAAACTCTAGCTAATATCCATATCTACAATAATGCGTGTAATAGTTCTTGATGATATTTTTTTATAATTTTAATCATATATAATAAAATTAACAAGGGTATCACCGATTGCCTTTAAAATTCTCTCCATCCACAACTCGATAGGAAAAATGGTGAGATTAACCCACACTGGAGTGTTTGATGAAAACTCCTCCCATGCAGGTGCTAAGGTTTAATGAACAATAAATATTTGTCCATAAACCAATATCCTTTCAGAATCGTAATTGTGTTCTCCTCGTCCTGAAATATAAATTCCAACAAAACTTTTTCCATTGTATAGATCATAGGCCCATACTCTATAATAAGAGATCATTCCTTTTGAATCCACTCATTCAATGACACTATAGAATCCCTACATCCATAGAACTTCCATACAAGTGTTCACCCTTCCAAATCCATGATCTCATTTACATGGAAGTCCTCCCCAACAACCAGGAAGATTTATCCTCCTCTTGAGTTAATCACTCTTCTCTTCTTCCTCCCTAAACCTTCCATGGATGGATTTGAAATAAAACTTTGCAAATTTTAAAGCTTCAAACATTCTCCAATAAACCCTAAACCATGCCCTCTAACATTCACCTAACAACTACCCGATCTAGTGATGGTTTCAGAACAAAATGGACTGCAAGAGACCTCTAAGGGTAGAAAATATACGTGCTAATGAAACCTTCTAAGATATAAAATCATTCACATGGTATACCCCCACTTCCAATGACATGGATGGTGAATCAAAATCTCCAGTACTACCTTTGTTATGACTATACCCATAAAAAATGGTCCCTCTCGTGTGGACGTCTAACAAGATAGGCTCATGACCTCTAATCCACTTCTCCAAAGGTTGGATATTTAGAGAATTGTTTACACCCTTTCTACCAAAATACCTTTATATCCTCTCCACTAGGTCTTCAATAGAAAGGTATGTGGACACATTATCCTCGGACAGAGAGTCCTCTGAGTAATAAACCAGTTAGATCTTAGGATGAAATTTTGTAGTATTACAATTTTTAGGCAATATTAGAGATACTGAGTTCTGCTTTGATGAAAGTGGATATAAATTTTGAACATCGACGAAACTTCCATCGGGATCTTGTTAACAAACTACAACAAAAGGAAACTAAATCTCATTTTGGAAATGGATTTCACCAACCCACGACTCTACTATGATGTAATTTTAATCCAACTATAGTAATTGACTATGTATTCCAACATATCCATTGCTTCAATTCCTGCTCCTAGGGACATGGTTGGCCTTATCTCCTTGGATTTCTTGGGGATTTGTAGGGAATTTCTTGGATATATATGTTTCACAAAGTAGTAACCCACTAGTTTTATTCATCCCCTTGATGAAGACTTGATGCTAGATACTCCCCTAAATCATAGAGCATAACTACAAACTTACTAACTTTTTATTCCCTCATCGTAACAATTACATGGAAATGTCTTGTCTTTATTGGGCCGATTGTTGGTTACCTGACTTGCTCGAAGTTGCAATGTCTTAGTCTATAGCAACTGACCCAATGTTCTAGTGTGAGTGTGCATTAACTTAAAGTGTTCAGGATTCTTTCTCATAGTTTTTAAACTTGCACAAGGATAACTTCCTTCCATAGGAGCGCTCCATTGTTATTGGGCCTTGGACTTCTTCACTTGCCTGAATTAGGCTCGATATTTGAATACCCTAGGGATTGAGACAATAATCATATGACCTATATTTTCAACAAATTTGTCTCTCTTTTATCAATTTGCATGCATTTTATTTCACATGAATTTTTATATATTGAAAAATCCTAAAAAAACTAATATTGTTGGGAAAACCCTAATAACTTAGATAATTTCAAAAAACACAAAAAATATTTGCAATATGATCATTCTGGTCCACCCATCAAATTCACCCTAATGGATTTATTTGCAGATCTTGGACGGTGTCCCACTTTGACCTATCACATTGGGAAACATGAAATTTCTTAAATTAGGATTTTTGAAGAGTTTTTGTAGCTTTCATTAGACCATTAAGTGCACCCTAGGTCACTTGATCATCTTACCTTCAAAGTGTAATTTTTTGAGATGGTGCCTTGGGAAGTGTGGAATCCTGCCTTGGGTTTTGTGAAGTGTATTGAAGTGGTGATATTTATTGACATTGATTGGTAGATTGAATTAACTCCTTTCATGTGTCTTTTTATGCATTGTTGACTCCATATAGGGCATTGATCTTAGCCATAAGTATTTTGGAAGGGTATTTGCAATCTTGTTAGTTTCTACATGCATCTTTCTTCCATTAGGGACTCTCCCTTGGGTGTAGGAGTTACTCAAAGAAGTTGAGGAGCTAGGTTATGGTGACATTGTATCTATCCCCTCTTATATGATTACCATCACTGTCACAAGGCATACTTAATATGTTTTGAAAGGACTGCTAGTTTGAGTGGTAACACTTTGGTGTCGTTGTCGGGGACTCGAAGGGAAAGTGACAACATTCCATTGAAGACATATTCCCAGGTTGAATTTTTAATATACACCCAACATCTATTGTGTGGTTCAAGTACATTCTTGTTTTACACTTAAGTGAGATTTGTTGATATAACTTGACAGGTCTCTCTTGGTGTCTTTGACTGAAGAAATTAAAAAAGAGGTACCCTACAAGGACTAGGATGATATAATATGTAAGCGCTTTCTTTATACTTTGATAGGATTTTTTTAAAATCCAACCTTGCAGGTCCTATCTGGTTACTCCATTGATAAAAATTCAACAAAAAGTGCAATTCAAGGAAACCTTAGAAGATGATATGGCATCCTTTGATGAGTCATGGATGTACCAACGCTGGTTTGATGCATTGGATTTATTATGCATTTTGGGATATCCACATCAGTTGGATAATGATAATGATGGGAAAGTGATCCTTTGAAATTATGAGTATGCATGATTAGTGCATATATTGATGTTCAAGGGATTTCTCGTGAAATCCAATATTATTCATGAGGATGTTAGAATGAAGTCATTTGTGCTTGATTTGGGAAATAATCAATATGTTAGAGGCTGGTATAAAGATATCCCTCCTAAGTGGTTTTCCTCACTTGGTAATTTAGTCGAAGCATTCAACAAAGATTGGGAACTCAATATGGATGAATATGTGAGGAAGGATTTGAATGACAATATACAGGGAAAGAGCCAAGAGAACATCCATGATGAAGAAATCAAAGAGGACACTTTAGGTTTGAAGCTTGAAAACTCTAATCTGCCAACTGTTGTAGAAATGGAAGATTGTTTTTCTCCTCTTTATTTATCAAACCTCTCGAGGTATTTAGATAAGTTACCAGTAGCATTCTAGTCTTCTTTTTGTGATTATGATGATGATTTTGAGAACCATGTAGAGAATTTTATGTTATTGGCTATAGAACATAGTATTAAGGAAGAATATGTCTACATGAGGTTATTTGTCCTTCACTTGGAAGGAAAGGACCATTCTTGGTTTGAAATCCTAGCCAAAGGAAAAATATCATCTTTCGCAGAATTGATAGAGACATTTTGTAGCTATTGGTGTCTGAAAAAATATAGGAGATGGTAGCATCATGTCCAATACACAAAGGGCTTACTCAAGAAGGAAGAACATGTGGATCTTATTGAGTAGATATTAGAATATCACAAAGCAATCCTTGTTGAAGAAGTTAATGCTGAAGATCAAGCCTCATAATCCTTGCTTGCAAAAATTGTTGTTTAGGATCTTGTCAATTACATCCTAGGTCATATTCCTAAAATGAAAGGTTATTTTGAAAATGAACATGATTGTACTGAAAAAAAATGAAGACCAAGAATCCCTAGTTGAAGAAATTGAAGAACACTGAGGAAATAGTGAGTTCTCCTTACCCTCATGTCCAGCTTCTTATGATATATTGGGCCTATTGGAGGAAAATAATAAGATCCTTGGAGATGATGATTATTGAAAGTTCATGGGTCCACCAATATATGATTCTTCAAGACCTAAAAATATTGATTTTAATCCCTCTAGTTGCACATATTTTAAAGAATAAGTCCATGATCCTTTAGTGCCATTCATAGAAGAAGAAACATTTAGTATAGATCAAGTGACCTAGATTTTTATACAGATTTGAATCAATATGAAGAAGTATTAATTCCATTTATGAAGTATATTGAATACATAATCAATGAAAGTGGGTTTGTTTAAGATAATAGGTTTGAGGATATTATTATTATTAACGATGATTTCCATAGATATGATAATGCACATGATGATGATGGAGAGACCTTATCATTAGAGGAATTTTGGGGTCTAAAATGGGCCTCCTAAGGAAAATAATAAAATAATAGTTAAAATAATAAAATAATATTGATTAATTTTGGAGGAAGAAAGAAAAAAACTACTTGTTTTATTCGTATTTTCGACATATCTCACTGTGTTTTTACTCAAATTTTGATTGGGAGAGCTTGTTGGATGTGGAATTTGATTCTGCATCCAACAAGTACCCACAATACATACTTTTGACGGACCCTGCTACCCCAAAAACAAGAAATACCTGAAAAAATGTGATGATGACATCATCATCATGTTTTTCAGGTATTTCTTGTTTTTAGGGTAGTGGGGTCCATCAAAAGTATGCAGTGTGGGTACTCGTTGGATGTGGAATCAAATTCCGCATCCAAGGAGCTCTCCCGATCGAAATTTGAGTAAAAACACAAGGATATATGTCGAAAATACGAACACAAAAAGTAGTTTTTTTCTATGACAAATATGTCAATTCAACCATTATGGTTGACTTATTTTATTGAAATTCTATTGGTTCTTGAATTCCAACTCACAAAAACTTATTTTGGCACGTTTTCTTATAAGGCCCATTTTAGACCCCAAATTTCCTCTAATGATGAGTCTTCGAGTGAGAGAAATGTAAATCTTGAAGACCTCGGAGGACATGCCTTTCATATCTCTCATACTCTGGTTCAACCAACCTAGTCATCCATTCATGATGATTGGGTCAACCCTTTCTTAGTTTATTTTGATGATGAAACACCTCATGATTTGATTCTTGTTGCTATTCAAGGT
>LPNX010496287.1:353929-391197 GCA_001517045.1 Pseudotsuga menziesii | reverse complement strand
AATTATATGTAAATATTTACAACAATTATATATTACTACTCAAAATTAAATTATTTTTATTATTATATAAAAATGGAAACTATTCAAATTTAAATATCAATGCTATATATTATTAGATTTTAAAAATTTTCAAATAAAAAAAGATGATATATTATTGAATTTTAAATTTTTTCAAAAAAATCAATTTATTTTATTATTTTATATAAATGTAGTTGTAAAATTATTTAATATCATATTTTTCTAAATCACATATAATAAAAAGTAGTTATAAAACTTATCAAATTCAAATTATTCAAAACCACATATCAAAACTCTTTTCAGTTTTTGAAGAACCACTTCTTTTCTTATATGCATTGTATGTATGAAATTTAATATCTAATTATTTTTAATGGGTCTAACAATTTACGTTGGAAATATTTTTTAAAAATACATTAATATTTTAAAAATAATTAGAATCCTCCACGAAGGGTTCCAGGAGGAACATGCGCACCACACATGAAGTCTGACAAGCAAACATGTGGATCATGCCAAACTCCACGTGGTGGCCGCCATGATCGTGTTGTCTTGTAGATTTAAGGGAACCTCATGACGACGTGATGTCAAGGTTGGGGTACTTAAAAACACTTGTACAAACATACCACCACCTTTATGCTCTAGTTTTGAACATGATCGATCGCCCAAAAGGTATTATGAATCTACCTGCTCATAGTCGAATCTTCGTCCATTTGAAGCACACACAAGCACATCCCATTATGAATTAGTCGAATGAAGCTCTTCATCCAAATAGCTTCAAGACTCAGCCTAAGTCCTTGATCATTATGGAAAATTGGGTGAGCTTCGAGGCTATTATAATATCTAAATTGATTGCAATATTGGACTGGCTATTGGTACTACCATGGTTAGATTCAAGAGAACAAAGTGCAAGCACCTTGTCAACACGAGTCATCCTCATATGTTATGCATCATGTCCAACCAAGAGAAATCCAATGCAAGATTCTTTGTTGCATTTCATCCTAAAGTTCATTGTCGCGTAAGCACAATGGAGGAACAAATGAAAAATAATCTTCAATGTCCTAGTCAAAGGAGCTCATTCAGGATCTTGGGCATCGCATGGAGGATTTGGGCTCCATTTGCACCTGTGGGACCCGATACACCAAGACGCTTACTTCCCTATGGTATACAAAGTCTCCCTTGATCCAAACTATATATGAAAGTGTTGCAGGAACGCTTGAAAATAACAATGACATAAGGAGTTTGGTTGATAGGCTAGACCACCTAGAAGGTTGGACTAGACGTCTGGTGAAGGGGCAGGTGAATTTTGATGTGAAACTAAACACCCTATCCAAAGAGCTCACTTGAAATTTCTTCAGTAAATCGACCTCCTCCATGCTACACGCTAGCTTCATATATGACAACCACCCGGATTTCTCTCCTCAAGGATAAGGCTTAGAGGTGAAAGGAGAAAGAGACACATAAGCAGACTAAAAGGCCCAACCCATTGAAATTTCATAATCATATTATCCTTCTAATACTCATGTTGGTGGGAGTAGTCTTCAATCTCTTACCATTATGGATATGGGGTCGCTAGTCAAGCCAACCATGAGGAGGAGAGAGTGTTTGAGGAGAGTACATAATTTATTCACTGAGAACTTTATATTTGGACTAAAAAAAGTAATAAAAATAAAAGAAATTACATAATATTCAAATCAAGTGTTTGTTTCAAAAATTACAAGGAAAAAAACATAATATTCAATGTCCATAATATTTGATTGATATCTATCCTTAACAAGTGAAATGTCATTTAGATATTTACATGATTAAAATTTATTTACATTTAAGTATTAAGTGAGTTTTAGCTAGGAAAACCCCTCAATACTTCAATAAATAGAGTCAAAGGAGCTTTAATTGAATAGTTCACAAGGCAGCACACTTGCTAAGGCTTTGCAAATGTGTCAAAAGAAGTTTGAGAATGGCGACCTAACCATTCCAATTAATGCTAATTCCAAAAATGATATATCATATTTTTACATTTCAAAATTTATGAAAAAAACTAATTATTTTGTAAATATTATTATAAAGCTAATCAAATATATATATGAAAAAAACTTTTTATTTTATAAATATCATTATTTAATCAAATTTATAAATTGAATTTATATATTAATATAAATGATTATATATTAATATATAATTATACAAATGTAGTTGTAAAAATCAATTTATTTTATTTTATTTAAAAAAAATCAATTTATTTTATTATTTTATATGAATATTGTTGTAAAATTAACTAATTTCAAATTATTCAAAATCACATATAATAATAAAATATAGTTGTAAAACATGAATCAATTTCAAATTATTCAACATCACATATCAAAGTTCTTATCAATTTTTGAATAGACATTTCTTTTTTTATGCATTGAATGTAAGAAATTAAATATGTAACAATTTAGATTGTGTGTAATAATATTACATTGGAAATATTAAAAAAAATACATTAATATTTAAAATGTAATAAGAATCCCCTGCAATGGGTTCGAGGAGGAGAATGCCCACCACACATGAAGTTTGACAAGCAAACACGTTAATCATGCCAACCTCCACTAGGTGGCCATCATGATCATGTCGTCTTCTATATTTAAGGGAACCTCATGTAGACATGATATCAAGGTTGGGATACTTCAGATCTGTCGTGCAAACATACCACCACCTTCCTGCTCTAGTTTTGAACATGATCGATCATCTAAAAGGCATTATGGATATACCTGCTCGTAGTCGAATCTTTGTCCAATTGAAGGACACCCAAGCTCATCTCGATAACTTCAATACTCGGCCTAATTTCCTAGTCATTTTGGAAAATTGTCCTGGGGGTGAACTTCAAGGCTCCTATAATATCCAAATTGATTGTAATATCATAGGGAAATCTATTGGCACTACCATGGCTAGAAGCAAGAGAACAAAGTGCAAGCACCCTATTGACACCAATCATTCTCATATGTTGTGCATCATGTCCAATCAAGAGAAAGTTAGCGCAAGATTCTCTTGTGTAGTTCATCCTAAAGGTTGTTGTCTCCTTTGCACAATGGAGGATCAAATGAAAAATAATCTTCACTCCTGAGTCGAAGGAACTCATTCAAGATCTGGGGCATTTCATGGATGATTTGGGATCCATTTGCACCTGTGGAACCCGATACACCAAGATGCATACTTCACTATGGTTTACGAACACTCCCCTTAGCCAAACTATCTATGAAAGTGTCGGAGGAACGGTTGAAGCTAACAAAGACAAAATGAGTTTGGTTGACAGACTAAACTTCCTGGAATATTGGACCAGACACCTAGTGAAAGGGCATATGAATTTTGATGTAAAACATAATGCGCTAGCGAAAGAGCTCACTGGAAAGCTCTTCAATATATTGACCTCATCCATGCTACAAGATAGCCTCATCTACCGCAAACACTCGGAATTCCCTCCTCAAGGAGAACGCTCAGGGGTGAAAGGAGAAAGAGACACAAAAGTGGACTACAAGGACCAACCCATTGAAATTCCAGACTCATATTAGCCTTCTAATGCTCATATTCATGGGGGTAGTCTTCAATCTCTGACCATTATGGATATGGGGGTCACTAGTCAAGCCAACCATGAGGAGGATAGAGTGTTGGAGGAGAGTACATAATTTATTCACTGAAAACTTTATTTTTGGACTAATATTCTAAAATTACATAATATTCAATTCAAGTGTTTATTTAAAAAATGACAAGGAAAAGAAACATAATTTTCAATGTCCATAATATTTGACTGATATCTATCCTTAACGAGTGAAATTCCATTTATATATTTACATGATTAAAATATTTTTTCATTTAAGTATTGAGGGAGTTTTATCTAGGAAAACCCCTCAATAGTTCAATAAAAAGATCCAAAGGATCTTTAATTGAATAGTTCACAATCCAGAACACTTGCTAAGGTTTTGTAAATGGGGTCATAAGAGGTTTGGGAAGGGTGACCTATCCATTCAACCATAAAGATTTTTTTATAAATATAAAATATATAAAACAAATGTGGCATAATCATTCAACCATAGCCATGCAAAAGAATTAATACTAATTCGAAAAATGGTATATCATATTTTTACATTTCAAAATTTATAAAAAAAAAATTATTTTGTAAATATTATTATAAAGCTAATCGAATTTATATATGAATTTTTTATTTTTATTTTTTAAATATCATTATGAAGCTAATCCAATTCATATATCAAATTTATATATTAATATAAATTATGTATTTCCTAGCATTTATACATATTTACATTGCAATATCTATTAATATGTTTAAAATATAATCATATTATTCTCCAAACAATTTAATTGTATGTTCTTGTGAAATTGATAAACTATAAATTATAAAGGCTTATTATTTGAGTATATATTTTTTTACTAGGCTTATTATTTGAGTATATAATTTTTTACTTAGGCATACATGAAGTGTTTAATTTTGAATTGTCTATGATTAAATATTAAAATATCATTTTATCACAAAATATATAAAATTTTAGTTTTCATTATTTTATATAATATTATTACAAAATTTTATGTAAATATTTATATCATTTATATCTTACTATATTAGTGTGAAAAATAAAAAGGTTATTTTGCAAAATTATTCAAATTTTATACACCAAGCTCTATACACGGGGTCTTCACTTAGTGAAACCATGCCATAGCACGTTCGTTCGTGGCATATGAAACAATACCCCTATTTTAAAAAAAAATTGGAAAATACCTCCCAAAATCATTTTTTTAACCCCCTCCCAATATGCCTTGCCGATTTTAAAAAACCCCTATTTTCCCTATATATTGCATGTATCCATTTTATCATTTACATTTTTTATACCCCTTTATATTTCTACCTAAGGAAAAAAAAACTAAACACAAGAAAGGGCGACACTTGATAGGCGCCCTTAGGCAAATCACTTTATTAGGAATTAAAATGTATCACATGATGTCAAAACAAATAAGAGAGGGTTTATTTGTACCAATCTCAAATAGTAGTGTGTTTTCCCCAAGAAGGGTTCAAAAATGAAACTTACACCATTTATAATTGCTTCTTTCCATCATGGACTTTTTATCCAAGCACCATTTTGGTATCTAGGAGATTGTACAAATTTAGAAACAAAATTTATTTGGAATCTTCAATGCATACTGTTAATCTTTTTAGATTAAAAACAATATGAATTTAACAAGAGGAATGGACGAGTCGAGCTAGCATCCATTTATCCAATGAACTTGTGAGCATTTAAAGCATAAATTCATGATGTCAAAATAGGCCACCTTTCAGTTGAAGATTGTATTTCCAATTCAGATGTCTACCTTGTCGCCAAGTTCCTAGCTAAGTTTTACTCAAACAAATTCTTTATCATCTACGAGGAAAAGAAAAGAAAATCGAGGGTTGTGACAAACAAGCAAGTTGGTCAGAAGACATAAACAAAAAGATAAAGCAAATTCAACTAAAAAATATGAGCCAAATAATTGAACACCAGTAACATTATGAGCAATTTCAAATTTAGTCTTCAAACTGACAAATTTTCTTCAACATAGATTCAAGGCAAATTCTGGAGGTGTGACTCTAACAAAGCAACCAACCAAACTACATAAAAATATCTCCAACAATGTATTTTCAAAAGCACTATGATACATAACCCAATCTAGTGTACAAAAATTATCTTGTAGACTTGGCATTAAAAATTTTGTGGTTGGATTAGAGTCATAATCATCTTCACCAGCTTCATTTTTAGTTTGTAAATGAACCTGACAACCAATATGGTTTGACCATATGGAAAGGGTTCACCTTGTGAAGCCCAATGGGTTATCTCAATCAGTTCAAATAGGTTGTTTCAAGGTGGAGTTCACTGTAAGGTCTACAGTTCTAGTCTAGCTGAGGTTCAAGTCCTGCTGAGTCTGACTGGGTTACCAACCACCATTGCAGCTAGTTGTTGAGCTGCCCTCCATTAAGATATTCCAGGGAAGAGGGGGAGAATCCTGTGAGGCTTTTCTTGGAAAGAAAAGGAGTTTATCTTGTGATATGGTTAATCGTATCCAAAACCAAAGTTTGATTAATCCCAATGTGTATGAGTGGATCAAACAAAATTAAATCTTACAACCTTGTTTCATTCATGACAGTCGGGTGCATCTAAATACCCAAGACAATGCTAAGTTTTATCTTTTCTACACCAATAGCATTAATAATTGAAAAGGAAACCCAAACCCATGAATGTACATAAGTTTTCAAGTGTATCAATTTCAGTGAAAAGAGTTTTTTGCATCAAATAAATTGGTTTTCTATTCAAGAGTTAGGATTGTTGAATAAACAAGCAACGAACATTGTTTCCAAACTAAAAGATTCATGGCAAAAAGGGAAAATTCCTTGCAATAGGCTATAATTATATTAGAATGCAGATATCTGCAGGTGTACATATTGCTTATGTGATTATTGGATTTTACTGCATAAGATATTTTAAACCCAACATTTCAGATGAACTCTTCACTCATAATCAGGGAAACCATTTAGTTGGAAAGCAATGCTGCAAATGAGGAGTGCACCTATTTATTAATATAAGGTAAGAGGGAAAGTCATATGCTATGTGTAAGGTAGGAAAGAAAGTCACGGGCTATATAATATATATAAGGTAGAAGGGAAAGGAGAGGAGGACAATATCCTCCTCTCCTTTCCCTTCTACCTTGTATATAGCCTGACTTTCCCTCCTACCTTATACAAGCCCACTCAACACTGCTTTCTATCTTACAGTTGGTTTCCCTGGTAATGGGTGAAGAGTTCACATAAAATGTAGGGATGAAAATATTTTATGCAGTAAAATCCAAAACACACAAACAAGATGTGTAATTAAGCAAAATCTGACAATTTAAACAAGAGATCACAGACACAGAGAAGATCAATGAAATACATGATTTACATTTTCTAGAGTGCTTGCTTTCATTAGGAAATTAATCCTATTTCCTTGAATGTTTGTTTACAACCTGTCTAGAAGCTCATTGCAATTTTGACAATATACAAAGCACTGTATGCATGCTAGAAAATAACATAGATTGATAAGGGTCGTATTAAGATACATCTTTCAGGTTATACAAATTATTCCAACAATGATAGCTATAGCAATCTCTGAACAAATCATGCTAACTGGAAAAGGTAACTCATCAATGATCTATACCTATGGCTTGCCTGCTAGAGCATCCAGTGGACCAGCCTTGCCAGATTTCATCCGTGCAGCTTTTGATTGAGCAAGCATCTCATCATAGTTCTGCAAGTCATTAAATAGAATGAAAAGATTTATCAATGTAGAATCAAAGAAAAGAACATAATGAGAAGGAAGTGTAGAATATGTTCAGCAACAATCCTGCAAACCTAGGTTAAATTTTAAGGAAAAACATTTAGTATAAATGAATTAAAAATGGTTAATGCTTACCCTTTTCTCCATGACCAGACCCTGTTTTGGGAGGATATTATCAGCAATACCATAATCAATTGCTTCATGTGGGAAAAAGTATCTTGATCTTTGAATATCCTTTGCAATCTATTCTTGTGTTTTGCCAGTAATTCAATGTAATACTGTGTATTTACTTCCAACTCTTTTGCCTGAAGAAGACATAGTTTCATCAGCTGGCCTATAATAAGTATTAAGCACTCCTTTAAAAGGAGCTAAGTGAGCATTTACCTGTTACTTAAGAACGACTTTCGAGATTTCTTAAGTAACATCTTAAAAAAAGGGAAAAATATTACCTTGATATACATATCGATGGAAGAACCACTGGATTTATTCACTACTGGTAGGTGCAGTTTTGCTATGATAGAAAAAAGACAGATCATCAACATATTTTTTAACAAAGAATGACTATATATATGAACCTACTAAGATTGCATAAATTACCAGAAAAAAAACACAAATCTTATTAACATTTTCAACTGTGTTTCTGACACTTGTATATGAGTGACCCTTGGATTTTGATAGGATATCTTACTTTCAAGTTCTAGTAGACCATATTACAACAAGCTATGAGTGTGCCCTTGAACTTATTGCGAAACTGCATAAGCCTGAATGAAGTAGAGACTCACATAGTACACTTACTTGTTGAGCTAGGCATAAGAGCACGATTTCCCTTGGCTTCAAGTGACAGAAGCTTTGCTGCCTGGACAAAGGCCATTCCACAGTTCAATGTGTAAACCTTGGGCTTCACATTCTGCATATAGGATATTTATAGGAATATACATTTTTTGTGATTTTCAAGATATTTAAAAACAAGATATGGCACCTCAAAAGACCCAAAGAAGGCCTTGTGAGTGTCCTTGACAAAATTTTCATTTTTAATTTTGTGTTTCATGTCAATAAAGATCCATCTGTTCAGCAATAACTAAAAGTTCAAAGTTTAATATTATTACGAGATTTCAAAGAGGGGGATATTTAAAATTCTTGTAAATGTCAACTGCAAATTTCCTAAACTTCAAATTGCATTTTTCAATAAAAATAGAATTCAAAGCCATTAGTAAGCCTGTATTGAAAATTAAAATAGGAAAAGATCAAAGGCATTCGTTCAATGCAATGATGGAGAGGAAATGCCCACAACAACCATCAAAGAAGCATCTTACAATCTATGCACAATAGAGAAATCTTGCATACAATTGGAATTAACTCAAAGTCCGACAATCATTGATGAAGGCAGAGACCCTGAGCTAAATGCAACATGAAGACTTGTATACAGTAACCCTAAATGCCATGATTTTATAGACAAATATATGTCTGCAGAAACCCTGTGCAGACAGCATGGAGAGAGTCGGGTAACATGAAGACCAAAGCATGCCAGACACAGTAAGGGGTAACTACAGCAAACTGTTTGTCATATGCAATGTCATTGGTAGGAGAATGTAAGCCCTATGCAAACAAGAACACATTTTGAGTAGCAAGTACTATTTTTGAGATTTCTGTACTTATAGCAGCTGGCTAAGAACATGTAAATGCAGAGGTTGACTGCACTCAAAGAGGCTAGGAGCCAATAAAAGTAATCTAAATGAGCTTTGTTTAGGTTGTCTACAAAATAGAAAATCCCCTTGTTTATGCAACTAAGCTTCTCAGTAAATGAAATAAGGATGCTGCTCAGAAAATTACCAACCCCTAGAACACTTAGATACATAGCAATACCCATAATTTTCATAGTGTCTGGCATCTGATCATAAAAGAACTCTCGAATTCCTACCATTACAAATACATCAGCTATGCCAAATAGAATGTATTGTGGAAGCAGCAGAGAAATACTCAATGGAATTGTTGCATGGGGCATATCTATCAGCCCATTATCCTTTGCTACTTTGATTCTTCTAATCTTTGTCAATGCAGTAGCAATCATTGACATAGTGGAGAAAAACATGTCAATGCCTATTTTGTGAAGTAGAGTTATACCCATGCCACTTTGTATAAACAGAAGGCCTTTATAGTTCTCTTCAAATATCTCAACATATGGATCTTGAAGGAAGAAGTGTTCTTGCCCTACAAGATTCCTCTTCCTCATAGGAAATACTATTTTTGAGATTTCTGTACTTATAGCAGCTAGCTAAGAACATGTAAATGCAAAGGTTGACCGCACTTAGAGAGGCTAGGAGCCAATAAAAGTAATTTAAATGAGCTTTGTTCAGGTTGTCTACAAACCAGCAACTCCCCTTGTTTCTGCAACTAAGCTTCTCAGTAACCGAAATAAGGATGATGCTCAGAAAATTACCAACCCCTAGAATACTCAGAGACACAACAATACCCAGAATTTTCATAGTTTCTGGCATCTGATCATAAAAGAACTCTTGCATTCCTACCATTACAAATACATCAGCTATGCCAAATAGCATGTATTGTGGAAGCAGCAGAGAAATACTCAATGGAATTGTTGCATGGGGCATATCTATTAGCCCATTATCCTTTGCTACTTTGATTCTTCTAATCTTTTTCAATGCAGCAACTATCATTGACATAGTGGAGAAAAACATGACAGTGCCTATTCTGTGAAGCAGAGTTATACCCCATTCATTCCCTGTCAAGTTTTCTGCAACTGGAACAAAGATGCTGTCATAGAGGAGCACCAATAGAACAACAGATAGGATAATAAAACATTGTAAGCTTGCAGGAGGGATTTGGAAGTGTGTTCCGATCATTCTATCCATTGTGCTTCCCTATTTTGTGAAAAATGTGAAAGTTTGTGCATAGACAACCCCAAACATCAAACATGACATCCAAATTGGCAACAACCCAAGAACAGCTTTCACCTCTTCAATGTCTTGGACTATGCATAATCTCCAGTTATGGCTTGTTTTGCACTCATAGTCTAATTCATCTTTAATTGTTGCTCTGTCAAGAAACCTGAAAAACAAGAGTGAGGACATTCACACCAAATCTCTCAGTCATCTAAAACTGACCATAACAGGGTACACCCAACTAGAAGCAACATTGAAAAGACTGAAATTTAACAGAAAAAAGACTTACTGACTCATTACACCGTATCCATGTTTAGCAGGTAGCAGTATCTTCTCCTATATTCCTAAAGCATAAATTTTTAGTCTGTCCTTCCTACAAAAATATTGTTTCAACGACCAAGAGCTTCAGCATTTCTCTTGTCACATGGAAAATTCACTGACTCCATTAAATTCAATTTGCAGCATTAGGCAACTTTAGAAAGGTCTAGTAATTTTAGTGGCAACTATTTCCTGTACTTTTGTACTAATAAATGTAAAATAACTAATTGTGAACTAGTAAGGACAAGAGAGCGTTTACCTAAACTTATCAATAGACGAATACCGTCTGCTTGATCTAGACTTCAAAACTTCTCTTTCCTCATTGACAGCTACTTTATTTAAAATGTTCCACTTATGAATCATTGCAACAAAGACATGGGCGATTCGAGTGAGAGGATTACCACCAGGCAGTTTATGCCTGTAAAATTTTGTCCCACACACGAAGACAAACAGTGCTATTTCCATAGTCACAGCAGGAATGCCAAATCCCAGACCCCATCCAACATTATCCTAAATATACATGAATATAGTGACTCCTATAATAGTACCAATGCAAATACCAAAGTACCACCAATTGAAAAATGAGCTCTTGTGCTGCTTCTCTTTAGGGTCCTCCTCGTCAAACTGATCTGCACCAAATGCTTGTAAACAGGGTTTTTTCCCTCCTTGCCCCAAAGAAACCAGGTAGATTGAAAAGAAGAAAACCCTAGTCTTGAATGGTGATTATTTGGGGCAAGATTCTGAGCCACTGTAGCATGGAGGGGGCTTGAAACTCCTCAAAGAGGCTGATAAAGTGACCAAAATTAATCCCTGTAACAATCCATTTCATGCAACATTTTTTATTAGGGTTCTATGCACGAAGTAAAAGAGGACAAAGAACAACCATTTTCGAATGAATGAGGGTTCAATTCACCCAAATACATAAGAAACCTTATGTTATCTATCAAATTTTGAATGAATTCATTGATTGAGTAATTATTTTTATGGAAAACAAATCCTGTTTACAAAAATTTGTAGCTTTTACATACTCTCCATATCTCAATGTTTCCTTCCTATATTTACTTAGCCATAGCTCTGATAGGAAGGATCCCATTTATATTCAAATATTCTATCTATTCTCTACATTAAGTATTATCAAAATATATATACAATCCATGACAGCAGCAAGGAGGAATAATGATTACAGCATTCCTCTTTTTAGTGGGTCTTCTAAAATGTAGTATGAATGGATAAATAATCAGAGAAATGTAGTATGAGTGGATAAAGAATCGGATTGTACTCCCAATGAAGTTCATCCTGGGATTCCAAGAGCTAAAGGTATTCATTTTGCAATTGTATATCTTTTATCACATTGAAGTTCAGTTCATAGTAGACATGAGTAAAAGAGAGATCAGCAATGTGATCAGCAATTTCCTACATATAGTGTCAATGGTGTAAGTGAAAAATGTATATTTTGTTCAATGTTCTTCCATTTAATTATAAGCATCAATTCACCCAATAACTAGCAACCGGCAATTATACAGATACAATAACCAGTAAGCTAAGATTCTTTTCAATAACCAGTAAGCTGAGATTTGAGTAAGCTGAGATTCTTTTCAATAACCAGCAATTATACAGATACAGTATTATCCATTTCTTAATGTTGGAAACTTTAAAAAAGCCAAAGGGATGTCTAAAAGTTAGCCCAGACAGGTCATCATCAACCCTGGTTTTGACAAAGGGTTTAATCTTCAAGTTTGATTCTTTGAAAGTAAGCTCCACAATGGCTTTATTGAGTTGGTCCAGATGTAGTCAATCCTCGAACAATCAGGTAAGATCATGTGCCAGCAATATGAGGTTTACTATTCATGAATGTTAAAAAAATGAACACCCATCTTTCACACAACTCTATAATAAACAATACTATCATATAACAGTGTAAAAATTTCCCCACATGATTTACTTGGAACCATACCTAAGAAAGTTTCATAGCATGATGTATTGTTAATGTTGCATTGGTCATCCTTCTACCATGATTAAACCCTTCTTTCATAACATTGATACCATGTTAATGTTGCATTGGTTTAAGGTTTTGCAATGGCCTTATAAACAATTTAACAAGTAAGGAACCAACCTTTTTAAATAGTTTAACAAATAAGCCACTAATTGTAGTGCAATAAAGGAGCCATTATATTATTTTCTTATCATTATATGTCTTTGGTAAGGACATGAGTGGAGTGACAAGTTTTAAAATTGAGGATGTTTTCTAAGACTGGTTGGACCATATATCCATTTCCCTGTGCTAGTTACACAAAATACACAACCAAATACCTCAAAAATTAAAACTTCATTTCACAAAGAAGTTAGTTTTAAAGAGATTGGAAATATAGATCTTTTTTAGTCCTATCATATTCTAGAATCAACTTTTTGTTGTAATAGAACAAAAATTCAAACTTCATGGTCTTATACTCACTACTCTAAATTAACAAGAAAAATAAACAAACATATTCATTCGCTTGTAAGAGTAAATGTAATATTTCTGTAGGGATAGAGTACTAGGTAGATGATGATATTTCTATCTAAATAATGCATTAGGGAACTAGCAATGCCTTGGAAAGACCCCATGCTAGCTTCAAGACCACTGGTTTTAAATTAGAGATGTAAATGCCAAAGTTTGAGAGGTGGTGTTTATGTCGATGGGCCCATATATTAGATCTTATATAAATTGAATAAAACAAAAGATAGATATAGTAAAGATAGAATAGTCACTACCAAGCTTAACGCACCAATGCAACATTAACAATACATTGTGCTATGAAACTTGGTTTAACAATACATCTTTCATAACATGATTACATTGGTCATCCTTCTACCATGATTACTGTGTAGTGAAATGTGACTTGAAACTCATAACTATTTGTTATCAACAATACATACCTTTAACAGAAGCAATTATTAATCCACTGAAAAATAAATGTGTACATACCAAACTGAGAATATGAAAACTCGTGGATTCCTCCTCCTGACTGCAATGAACATGAAAAGCAAATGAGTTTATTTTAGTCAAAATCATGTTACAAATTTCAACACTTTTAGGATTTAGGTATGGCATGGTAATTTTATTCTTTTGGGGAAACTTTGACAGCTACATTATCTGAAATCCATGATTCACGAATGTGCAAATGGAATCCAGAGGATGTGATGCAATAGCTAGTTAAAGGAATCACAGGGCACATGAAGAATTGTTTTTCCCACTTTTCACTGTATGTGATTGAAGTTGGAATCTTGCCACCAAGGCAAGAAAAGACTAATAACCCTGCTATAGAGAAGGGCATGAAGTAGATGAATTTATACAGATCCTACCAATTTGTAGAGAGATTTTGCATCACAAAGTCATTGCAATGACCCACTACTTCATGTCCCATATGGCGTTCCACGAGGCAAGAGCATGCTCCATGTATTTGGAGGGTGAGATGCAAGAGAAAATATTAAATAGAAATTCAAGTTATATTATGTACAAAGAGAGGTCAATACCTTAACAGAAAAATATGCCCATACATTTGGCTTGCTTTTAAAGTTGAGTTCCTGCAAATATTTCACAAATACAAGACAAATTTCAAGCACAAAATAACTATCCACAAAAGGTATCTATGTTTTAATTTCTAAAAAACAAATTCCAATTTATTTCCACCCTAATATCTCTCTATAAGTGTCCCTAATAGCATTGTTTCAGACCTGCACTTTGCCACTGGTAGGCTTAAAACCATCATTAGGATCTTCACTTGTCACACGGGCTGCTACATAGTGTCCTTTTGGTCTAACAGATTCTGCCAAGTCAAAATCAAATGGAGTAGCTTTCACTGATGTCTTCCGCCAAGCATCATAGCCTGTTCCTCCTTCCTTTCCATAAAATCATCTTATTTTTAAGGCATACAAACACCAAGAACATCAGCGCATAGTAGGTTTCCATCAGTGTCGTCATAATAGAATAACAACATAGATAATTGAACCTGCAGCCTTACTAAGTGCATACCAGGAATCTTCCAAAGAGGAATTCCCATGCCTATAACAACTTGGGCTGCAAGTAAGTTCATTTCAGCTATCCACTCTGTAATAGGATGCTCAACCTACGAAGGCATGTCAACTTAATAAAGAAACCATTCTATTCACCTCAAGACAACTAGAAATTCAAATCCAACATTATTAGTTCCATGCTCATAATGCTTACTGAAGCAAATTCTATATACTTGTAAATGAGGATTCAGTTCTAAAAAATAATACTTGTCAGAGTCCATGCTATAAAGATACTCAAAAGTTGCAGCCCCAATATAGTTTACACACTTTGCAAGTCTCCATGCACCCTGCTCTAATTGCTTCATAGTTTCAGGTGGAGCAACTGTAATTGGACCCTCTTCTATAATCTAGAAATAAAAAAGAACTGACATCCTTAACAAAAATTGCATACCCAGTGCTTAGTAGTAATGCTGAAATAATGTGCAGTGATAAGGGTAACAGTCTTCCTTATTCTATGGCCTTAGTGATAAGGGTAACAGGCTTACTAAGTCCAAATTGTAACTACCTAAGTAGGAAAACTCTTTTTTTTTCTTTTTTTTTGATATTCATGATGCCCAACCACCAGGTAACCCTTGGAAGCTCAAGGTAGGTATGCCTTGTAAAATCCTCATCCTCTGTGGCAAGTTTTGGCTATAGAATATTTTTTCAATACTTGCAAGTTGAAACCTTTTCATTACCTCAAAGTCCAAGCGAGAGTTTTTATGATGTAATATTCAAAAGCAACAATCATAGCGCTCTTACTTTTACACAATTAAACTACCCCTCCAATGACATGAAAAATAATTTAGAGGTTGGAAAAGTATAACACTTTTGAGATGCACTCAAATAAGCATTCACAACATTCTTGTTGAAGAAGGTGAATTCCAAACTGATCTGCTAGTAGAATAAGGGGAAGCAACAAGGAACCCAAGTCCTATCTTTCATCCATATCCAACTTCCCACTGTACATGAAGTGCACCATAGATAAAAATGCTTCAGGGGAATCATCCCTCAATTAGACTTCTGAGACATTGATTTCACTCATCCCATTTGTAAACATCTGCCAAGTAATACAACTTACTTTCTCAGTCCCATTTAATAACCTCTGAATAAAAGGGAAATTTTAGTCTAACAAGTATCACAGGTACAGTACATGTATACAGTTTAATATCCAAACTGGATATGAAAATAAATTATTTGCAAACATATATATCATTCAAAAATGATGATAGATTTAAATGCAAACCCATAGGTTCCAGAACATAAAGCACCAGGATAACAAAAGCAAAATGTCAATGTATACTTACCAGGTTTTTCCATTTATGATAGATCCTTGTCATGTCCTGCTTTTCCCATTCTTGCAAGTCAAATATATTCATTCCATATGCCCACGTACAGGAATTTGGGTCAAAGTCCCTCACAATAAGTGAATTTGAGAAATTCAGAGAAATTTAGAGGATTTGGAAAATGAGTTGCCCTTCCCTAACCACATCACATGACCAAGGTCTGCTACCCAGACAGTATAAAGAGTGAAGAGATTTGCCCCTCAAACATTTTGTATCCCAATATACCCAGAGTTAAAATGATCTAGAATCAAAAATAACATGACCTTATTAGAGATTAGAATACAGATACCCACTTGCAGATTGCCCATTTGAAAGGAATCCTTGTAACATTTGCATGAAGAGCTTCTTGAACATCAACCCTGTTTAAATATCCATTTGCATATACTTTAATAGATGGGTCATATCCACCGTAAAAGAACCTCATTGTTCTCCTTGAGACCTGCAAGTACTTTTCAAGAAAATTATAAAGTAAAAGGAAAAGGGAATTATAAAGTAAGCTTCCTATACTTTTCAAGAAAACCAATACTTTTCAATAATACCAAACACACATAATTTTCATCTCTTTCAACTTAACGCTCCATTATTCACTGCATTAAAGTTGGTCCTCGAGAATCATCAAATGCCATGTACAATAACAACATGATAAGGTAATGTACAGTAGATATCAACAGTAAACAATAATAACCAATATTTGAGTCAAGCATATACTCAGATTTTTCAGATTTGATCTTGTCACCGAAGGGACAAGTCAATATAGAAAAACAATTTATGTACCTTGTGAGAGATCCATAGAAGGTTAAAGCATAAGCATATAGACAACATATTGACCTAGACTTCTTAGTCAACAAGCACATTCATACCCAGTACAGTCAATCTGTCAACACAGTCATGCTGGGTAAGGATGCAGTCACATACTACAAAGACACACAAGCATAGTTTGCATAGTCATGCTTGAAAAAACACAATCCACCCACAAAGTGAAACTCAATGTCACATTGGGGAAGACCCCACAGTCCACACAAGAAAAGAGGCTCATGGTCACTTCATGGTCATGTTAAGGAAGGACGTGGGAAGGGCCCATAGTCCACCCAAGAAAACTGATCATGGTCATGCTGGAGAAGGACACGTAGTCCACCAAGAAAATAGATCACGGTCATGTTGGGGAAGGACCCACAGTCCACTCAAGAAAACAGATAACAGTCATGCTGGTGAAGCACCCACAGTCCACCAAGAAACATATCACTTTGACGCTGGTGAATGACCCAAATTCCACCCAATAAAATAGATCATAGTCATGCTGGAGAAGGACCTCTCAAGGTATCACTAAGGAATAGGTTTTTCGGCCTTGTTGAAGGACCCACAGTCCACCAAGAAAGTGCAAAGAAACAAATCATGGTCACGTTGATGAAGGAGCCACATTCCACCAAGAAACAGACTCACGGTTACAGTGTGGAAGAACCCACAGTCCACCCAAGAAACAGGCCATGGTCACGCTGGGGGAGGACCCAAAATCCAACAGATTGATGGTCACGCTGGTGCAAAGTGACCACATGGAAGGTGTAACAAGGAAATCCCAGTCACGAGGATGGTGCAGCAAGATATCACATGGAGCATCAACAAAGATCATGCAAAGATCACGCAGAGGGAGAGAGTTCAGTAATGCTCCTTAAGGTAAAGTATCAAAACATTAATAAACATCACCTATGGACAAAGTAAGATAAAGGATCATCAGGTGATCATGAGTCAACCCAGGTGGCCACAACAAAATAAACAACAAACCCAAAAGGTCAAGGTGAACCATATAAGGTGGACATGCAACTCCTTTATAGGACCAACAAGACCAATAATATGTTCTCTCTCTCAAGGTACATTGTTTTATATATTTTTGTCATCATTGTATAAGATTCATTGGTTATAGAAAGTAGAACCAATCAATCCCACTCCATACCACAACAGGTGCACAACAATGAGTTTTATAACAAGAGATTTCCACACCATAGCCATCTTTCAAATCAACAACAATCACAATTTCCTAATGAGTTAATATGCACTCCACACAAACATGAAAAAATTAAAGAACATGATATGCCATTTAAGAAAAAATTTAGAAAACACATTTCAAGAAACACACATTAATTAATATTCCATTTAAGTATTGAAGTAGCAATATGGGCATGGGCATCAAAATTTGACAAACAAAAACTAGTTTCATCCTTTTGAAATTAATATTAAACATAATTGTTGAACTAGCGAACAATTCAGCAAACCTCAAGAACCATGCTTCAAGAACGCATAGACAAATATTTGACAATCGATAACTTCACATAGAGTTATCCCAACCGTTCGGCATCCGAACCATTCACCTCACCTGAAGATAAGATAAATTAAAATGAGTATAAAATGAGTATGAAATTTATACAAACGAATCAACAATAATACAAAAAATACTACTTCATAAATAAGTTATAAGATAGTAGTACAAAAGATAAGATAAATTAGAATGGTTTGAAAACTTCATCCTATTTAAATTTTTAATGAAATCCTCAAAAATTATGTGGTCACCTTCTTCTAACTTGTATGTGTCTTTCTTGATATTGTATGATAGTTTTGTCATTGCTATAACAGATTCAAGTTGTATGAATAGATGATCTGTTGAATCATACTTGTACATGCATTGTCCCTTTATTCTATTGTACCAACAACATTGAAGCTCAACACCTTCAGGCCTATCCAAAAGATCAATGTCATTATGGTAATCAAACACTCTGTTACCATCCTTCTTTCTTATTATTTGAACTCTTCCAATGTACCAAGTCCCAGAAGAAACACCGTGCTTTGTACTTTGAGATACACCTTTTCTTGTAGTACATTTAGCTAAAGCTATAGACTCGCTCTCAAACAACACCGCACAATTTGATCCAATTCCAAAACCAATTGGAACACCCTTTTTGGGGGCCCTCTCATCTCTCCTGAAGTATACTCCATTCCTCACCTTAGTCAATCTATCTTTCGATAATGTAGGGTTTCCATTCAATTGACTAACCAAACAAGATTTGTACATGTCCTTTCCATCGAGCTCCACCACTGGTTTGGTAGATATGTTTACATTTTCATCAACGGAATCTAAAATTCCATCCAACTCGTGCCTCCACTCACTTTCCATCATTTGCAATTCACTATAATTGAGTACCATAAAAGACGAAGATTGGAATATGGATGTCGAATGACCCGGTGGAGAATTATCAACTACTTCATCCACATCTTCAAATTTTGGAACATTGTGATCCTCTATCCATGGTTTAAACCACCAAGAATCTTCTGCGTGTCTTTTTGGTTGCATGCCAAGACCTTGTAAAATTACCTGTGCATCCTCCAATCCTATCTTGAGAGTTTCTATAATTTTATTATCGGTGGAAATTGAATCATATTGTGCCAAGACATCACCTTCCTCTACTGTTTGTTGATTCAATTTGTTCCAGATACTCATTTGTTTCTTATGAGATTTATTGAAACGAAGCCCTTTGGGATTCGATTCTTCTTCAGCAACTCTATTAAGGGTTCCAATAGCATGCAGTAAGTTAGCAAAATCATATGCCCTCTCTACTCCAACCATGCCACCGACTTTGCTGAAGAAGTTCTCACATACATCTGACCCAGTCAGGTGCAATACACATGGTAAGTTAGAGTATTGATCACGAAATAATCTCATCAACAAAACCGCAAAGTGGGAAGAAATTTTCACATCTTGATATGCCTCTCTACTAATGAAATTAATGTTGACATTAGTATTTTCCTGTTCTCTGACCCAACATAGCCATAAGGTGAAGAAATGATGGAGTCTTGAAGAATTTTGCACTCTTTCCCAAAGAATTAAACTAGGAGACAAAAAAATATCAATATAGTTAGCAACGATTGCTAGATAGGTCTTTGTACCCAATGTCCTCTCTGTCCTTCCACCTGTACATCTCATTTCCTTCAAGCACCTCTGGACATGCCTTGAAGCAATGCGTTGTGTTGAACCCCAGTTTTGGTGATCAATCCTCTCTATATCCTCAATTTTAAGCTTGTGGTCATCCACTTTAAAAGTCTTATAAACCATTCTTACATGGTTAAAACTAATCAACTCTTTTCCAGCAATCAGATCTCGTCGACCACTAAACAAAGGATTCACTAGATTTTTGCCATTGTGGATGTAATCCTGGTCATGAAGTCCTGTTACTTTAAATCCATCATTAAACCCAGTTAGTCTCCACCCTTCCCAAGTAATTTGATATCTCATGCCTGTCGTTGAGTAATAATCCTTCAACATAAGCATTCTTCTCCTACTATCCCCATCTGAGGAATGACCAATAATAGGTCCTAAAAAATATTCCACATGTTTCTTCCATAGGTATTCTAATTTTTCCCATTGTCAATGGAAAAAATTTGCATCAAACCTGTTGCACATTGGATGAACAACCACAACCAAATGAGGAAGCTTCTCATGTAAAGGGTTTGCAATAATAACACATGCATAATGGCCAATCACACAATTCTTGAAGGCATCTGTAATAATCTCATAGCCTGTAGCGCCCTCACCAACTGTCACCAAGAAATGTGATTGGCACTTATGTTCTTCTTTCTTACAACAAAAACCCACCAATGTATCACTTTTTGCTACCCACCTTACATATTTTTTCACAATAGTTTCATCTTCAGCAAGGAATACGATAATTCGTCCCTCTATACCATGTTTGGCTTTATAGGAAGCATAAAATTTTCTGATTGTCTCAAAAATGTAATCTTTCTCCTCTGGGATATATGTCAATGATTTCCTAACTTGCCTTAAAGTCATAGATATCAAAGGGCCATCTAGATTCAAGCTAATAAAGCTATGTAATCTAGGACCTCCCCATAACTTAATCATCTCATAAATGGATTGAGTGGATGCACTATACCTTCTACCTGACTTTGGACGAACTAGGTTGTCAAATATATCTTGAACAAATTCCCAAACTGCATCTTTACCTTGTAATGACTTATGAGCCTCACACACATCCTTGCAAAACCTGAACACATCCTTCCTTCCTGCAGATTCAAACAACTTTTCCCTTAGAGACCTTGTTCTTATAGACAGTGTAGCAACCTTTGTCCTCTCCCATGAAAGAGATCGCATTGTTAACATATGTGTAGCATTTGCTTCTCTTGCAACAATTTTGATTTCAGTTTGAGTCAAATGGTCCAACCTTCTCCCTTTCCCTGTATCTCTCCCATGTCTTTTCATGTTGCTCCTTGATTTGCGATATAATCGCATTCGAAAGTCATCATAATTAGTTATAATATTACAAAAATTGCATGTCAATGAATCAAAAGGTATTCCTGCTTCAGAAACCCTTTTGCAATGAATATGTCTGTATGTACCATTAATACTGCATTCAATACCATGATAATTTAGTGTTCTCCTGGTATGTTTCTCTATGGCCCACATTTTTCCACCACATTGGTCATCCATTAGAACCTTTGTGTCCAATCTCTCCCCTCTTCTCTCAAGATAGGGATCCCAATACCCCCAACATAATAATATTGAGGGAGGTATTTGTCACATCCCCGGGTTTGACCCCGTTTGCATGATGTATATATTGTAATTAATCATGGTGAGGAGCTCAAGGCAAAAGCCCCACCATCGATTTGGCTGTGTATGTTTCGGCAATGGGGATAATTGCCGATGGTATGTCGTGCTATCCGGCACATTTTAATTTGGCATCATGTAAACCCGCCCATCAATTAAAATAAACCACAACCAGCTACGGCAGTGCAACGTTGAATGAAAAGGGCATGGTTCCAAAGGATAAGGGGTGGGGGATGTCAAACCTTGGTTATGGGGGAAAAACCCATGTTTTATTACCTTGTGGTTTTGCCACCTTTGTTGTTTGTCACCTTTGTTGTTTGAGGAGTTATGGCTGAGGGCATTTATTGCTGAAGTGGTGGTGGTTGTGGGAGGCTGTCAGCCTTACCCAATTGCCCACTCCACCCATGTCTGCCCATTCTTCACCCTCACGCACTCTTCCCTGGTCAGTTTTACACTCTCACCACGATTTTGGTCTGTTGGCTTCTCACGCACAGGCTCTGGGCGATTTTAGTCTCACGCAGACATTTTCTGGGGCTCCACGAGTTACTCAAGCACCCACGCACTGTAATTCGCGTCCTTGCTGTTGTTTTGTTCATCCACGGGCAAAATCGGAGTTGTTTTCTCCTCACGAAGGGCTTCTACTGTTGGAATCCTCACGCAGAAAATCGGGTATGTCTTTCCCGTGCATTTTTCTGTTGGGTGCAAGTTTTTCCTCACGCACAAGATGTTTGGGTCGTTTTTCCCATGCCATGAGCCATGCTCGCTGTTTGTGTTCGGGGCTGTTGTCTTCCCCATGAGTTTTGTCGGCTGTGGGTTCCAATTTCGTTTTGTACCACTGTGGATTGCTGATTCGTGGGTTGAATTTCCCTTGTCTGTCCACGCTGGGAGTTGTTCTTCTCCTTTGCTGGGACTGTGTGATGTTTCCCAACCATTCTATTGAGTAATTGTGTGTGCTGTTGGTTGAATTTCCCTGTTTTGGGACTGTGGACTGTTGTTATCCTTCATGGTGTGTTGTGGCTGCTGATATACCCTGGTTCGGGTGCTGTTGTTGAGTTGTTTTGGCCACGTTAGGGCCAAAACCTACTCTGAGTTGCCTTATAGGCTGGAGCTGTGTCTCACCTTTCGCTTGGGACTGTCATCGGTCATTTTGCTTCTTCACAGGGTTGTGAAGGGAATTGTTTTGCTGTTGGTATGCAGTGGTTAGTCCCTTGGACTGTGCTGGCTTGGCTTGTTTGTTGACAGCCTGTGAACCCAGCTATGATTGGTTTGCTGTTTATGTCCCCTTGGCTATGTATAAGCCTGCAATTGACCCTTATTCCGGAGGAATCATGCCCAGCTTGGGGGTGGCAGCGTTGCTGAGAGATTGAGGAGCAAGCTGGCCTATGGTTGGGTGGAACGTTGCAGCGACGTAGCTGGTTGCGGGTGAATTCTTCATCAAAGATAAGTACTGCCGTTTACTTCAGCTCTGTAATTTATACTGATGTTGAATGCTGGAAATGTGTTGTGTTGCTTCCGCTGTATGATTAAATATAAATGCATCTGTGTATGCTTAATTCTAGCATTGATTTCATTTGATTATGTTCATGGGTTGTTTGCCCCGGTTGCATTGTTGTGTATGTCGCGTCCTCTTCGCCGGTTGAGGGACGGGGACGTGACAGTATTTGTCCTAGAACAATACCATAAAAAACACATTGGTTAATGATCTACTAACTGCTACTAACAAGTAATAATAAATAAAGTAATGTGCATATTCAAATTCAAATTAAATTAAAACTTGGGTAATTTCCACACCTGAAGTAGAAGTATGTGGACGTGTAGAAGCCCCATGTGATGGTGATGGTAGTGATGGGATCAAGAACTTAGACAAACTTTGTTGGGACTTTTCATTGGTAGGCTTCTTTGGTCTCCCAACTGTTCCACTCCTCAACACAACTGTATCATGTGAAGCCTCAACTGTAGTATTAGTAGTGTGCTTCTTTGATTTCATGTGTTCATTTAGAGAACTGACAATATTACCACTTGCCGGCACCAAAGAGAACCATCTATTGCATCGTGTACATTCCACTCTTACTTTTTTCTTGTCCTCGTAGTTTGCAAGCATTTCTTCCACCACCTTGAACAAATTAGGCTCTTGCGTTTGGTTGAAATCATGTAGAATTTTGATTGCTTGATCAATCTCGAATTGATATCTAGCCACTGTTGTCTGCTTTTCTTTGTTACCTGAAGGAGTTTCACACATTTCATTAATTCCCAACATTGAAATTTGATGTTGATGGGACCCTGTTTTCATATGATTGTTTTTGAAGTTATGAATTGTTTGCGCTACCAAGGATACTTCCCCCATTCCATAATCAATGCCAAAGATTTCACAATGGACCTTTATATTAGGTTTTCCATTTTCTAAATATACCTTTAGCGTTAGCTTCTCCTTGACAAACTCTTCCATTAATCTGTTCACTTTATGTTGCCAAGATGCCAATACATTAGGATCAACCACAACTTGTTCCACTGACTCGGACACATTACCAACTCTTGGTTGTTTATGCATAGGTTCCTCCACATTCCCTTCAATGTTTTCAGAGATTGGTGTTCCCTCCATTACATTTGATTCCAATGTATCAACAACCATCGTGCATACTTTCCTCTTAATACCTACATTTGTTGTTGTAGGTTTCCTTCTTTCCTCTTGTAATGCATTTAAAGGACATCTAGTTGAGCCAATAATAAATTCAAAAGGATATTGAATGACTTCATCATTCATAATTTCAGAACAGATATCAGCATATGTACAACCTTTTTGACACTGGACTGTGCCAACGGGACAATTCTCTTCACCAATAAAAATTCCAAAGTCCACAACATCACTTGGATCCATCTGCATTTACATCCATGTGTACCTTTTAGTTGGGTAAGAAATGAATAAAATTATAACATTTTTTTCAAAATTTTGGATATAATAAGGCTACGAAATGAGGTGAGTGCATCCATAAATAAATGAAAAACAAAAAGTAATTCAAATTTACACATGCATATTAGTTCATTAATAAAACAAAGAGCTAGGAAGCAAAGTATGCACTTTCAATTCAAATATCTAAAAAGGATGAAGAAATATTACTATCGGGATGAAACACCTTGAAGCAAATTGTATTGTTAGTGGCTTATTCAAATATCCCTCCCCAAACTGAAGAGTCAGCTTCAACGTACCTACAAAATATCAAAAGGTGATCAAAACATAGAGGTGATCAAAGGTCTGTGTTCTTTTTGGAATTTAGTCTTGTTCTTTTTTATGGAAATGCCCCAAGCATTACAATCCACTCTAGGAAATGATAAAAACACATTAATTGACTAATATTCCCAACCTGCAAGCCTAAGCCCTATTCTACATGGTGTTTGGCCTTGGGGTAAGAAAAAAAATTAGTAATAAGTGAACTCACCTTATAAATGAAGAATGGTCCAAGGAGAGATAAATTTGTTCAATAGTCACTCACAAAGCTCAAGTAAACCATTTTGGAAACTTCCCACATATATGTAACAACTCTTAAATTCACTCCCTAGATATTTGAGATCAATTTTGCATCCAAATGGTGAAGATTACGTAGTTGGTAGAGCTTCCACAGCTCAACAACACAATGAAATTGCAGCCATAACACTTTAAGCGACCTAAATCTCTCACATTACTGTGAATAGGTATTGTAGCTCTAATGACAGGTAACAAAGAGAAATCGGCAAGATTTTGGAAGGGAGGCATTTAATTTCACATCATAATCTTAATATGCATACTCCTTTTATCATCAACATTGTAGACCTAGTCAAACTGATGTAGACAGTGCTGGAATTACTCTTACACAAGTTTTTAGCTATGTAGAAGATATGTTATGACACATCCTTTGTTAACATAACATTGGACTGGTCACCTTTTGGTAAACAAGGCACATATACTATAGAAGGCATAACATGTTTTATAAATGTTATATAATTTGAAAAAAATGAATTATCAAACTTCATGTAACGACAATTAGTATTAAATATAGTTCTAAAATTACTCTTCTTCTATTAAATAATTTAGCTATGTTGAAGATATGCTATGAAATATTCTCTGTCAACATTGGACTGGTGTGGGACTAGTCACCTTTTAGGTTATAAGCAAAGGGCATATAATAGGATGCATAAAATGTGTTTTTAAGGTTATAGTATGCCAAAAATGAATTATCAAACTTCATATAAAGACATCTAGTTCAGACACTCTTCCAGATAGCTACATTGAGAGGTCAGATAACCAACTTCACCACCAAGATCAAAATACCAAGGAATACATCCCATCTTCATCCTGACTTCAAAATATGTTTACAAGGGAATACAAGAAGAACCCAGTCATGGCTTATCCAGGGAAGCACTTATGGACCTACAAAGAAACTGATACAACAGGCGATCAACATCTACCTCAGACATCCAAAGGATGTAAAAAATCTAAATTATGTCACTCTTGAAAAAATAGACATCAAAGATGTCAAAGACTCAAATTAAAAGAGCTTCATCGATCCATTCCCCACTATTTCACCTTCACATATTTCAGTGAACTGCAAGAGGCCAGATGCCATAGAGAGTGCCTCATTGGATAAGCCATCTACCTTCTTGTTATATTCTCTGTATACATGAGCAAAATCAAGGGAAAGAAAGGATGATTTGAGATTCCTGATATTTTGACACCATCCATATTCCAGGCTATACTAAAGGCATTCTAACAAGCTACACCAGCTTGGATTGAATATCGAATGCCAAAAACAACAATGTCATCAAAACAAAATAGATTTCACTCTCAGGATTAAAAAGAGATAAAAAATAGAGAATGAATGATAGAACTTTCTAGTGAAAAAAATATTTGGTTATCAGTATAGAATGGAATACTATAATGGATGTTGCAAAGCCTTTAAACATGAAGAAGCCTATCACATAACCAAATTAACAAATTGTTAATGGCAATGCCCCCAAACAAATGACACAGTTCAAAAAGTACCATGCTGAACACTATTCTGAGCAAGATCTCATAATAAGGTCCAATAGATGATACAGTTCAAAAAGTACCATGCTGAGCACAATATCAGAGATAGATTTTGTAATAACATCCAACAGACCAAATTAATAAAACAATCTTTTCAAAACCAGTCAAACTCCTTATTAGAATGTTGTTGATCTGTTTAACCATGTTGTCTTCTTTGACTTCCCTAGGCATGGTCTTAACACATTATTCACTTGATTTTCATATCATGGGCTAACTCAGATCTGAATAACTATCAGACAATCATGGTGAGGCACACATTCTCAAAACTACATGTTATAGTTCTTCATCTATGGCTTTTGGATGAGTTGGGGAGTGTTACTGTTACCCTTTAGTTTGCACGAGGATTAATGAGGGGATTGAAGATGATGATGTGCCAAAGAAATGTACTTGCAATGTTGCTTGAACCAAAATTTTTGAAGTCCTATATATAGTGTTCCAGCTGTCCAACTTTCTGTACATAAAGATCTGGTTTTCAGCATATTTTATCTTGAAAATTGAATAGTTACTAGTGCTGGTTATGCTTGCTGATTTGACTTAACATTGAATAGATTTTATTGAGTGAGTTAAAAAATATATAAGCTAAAGGGGAAAATTTATTGTTGTGATAAATATGTTGTTATAAGTTACCTTTAGATCTGTTATCTTAGAAAGTGTGCCCTAAAGGCGGGAATTTTTTTCCATTGAGGTACTATTGCTCAGTATTTCCTTTCTTGGGTTGCCTAGTGTCTTTGGTTAAAAAGAAGTGAAGTATATGCTGATGTAATTTAACATTGCAAATTCATCCAAGAAACCTCAAGGTTGAGGTGGAATTTCTAAATTTGCATTAAAGGTTGAGGCCTTCCTACGTTCTCACCCAGCATCAGGAAAATCTATGTACATTGCTCTTCACACCTGTCATTGGTAGCTACTGAAAATCCACAGAATGAGTGACGACAAGGGAAAAATTACAGTGGTGAATTGGATGAGATCGCAAACTTGGGAGTGACCAGATCAGCGATTGAAAAGAAGCGTAAGGATTATGTATTTTCCTAGAAGAAATTTTCTGCCCACGTTGACCTTTGACCCTTAACCAAATTTTCTAGCAGATCTCCAGCTTGGCAGCCAATGCCTAACAATATTTCAAAAAAGCGCTGCAAAATATCACATACAAATGCTAAGGGCTTGTAATCCAGGGTGTGAATATTCCTACTAACTTTAATTTGTAAGAATCTTTGATTTTCAAGCCTGATTTTTTAAACATCATGGAACTGACAACTAAAACCATTTACCAAAAAACTGCAGGGCATGCTAAAGCAGTTGACACCAAAAACTACAAAATATTGAACAATAAAAACACCCTAGGGCATTATTTTTGAAACTGCTAATATGACTACTTTTATAAATAGACTGTGGTCTCTTTCACAACAGTAAAGGAAGAGCATTAATTTTGTCTGGATTACTAGGAAATGCAACAATAAGAGAATGAAAGCATGTCATCCAGATATGATATAGATCTCTGAATTACTAGTATGCAGCTACAAATACAAGTATGGCTATAGCAGATAACAGAAAGGCCAAACAATGAGACCTCTGGCTTATTTTTTATATTTTTAGACCTGTGGGCATAGTCCAAAGTGCTGAGAGTTTCTTCAAGACAGTGGACAGAACTCGTAATCACTATGTCCACCTGTTGAAACTAGAACTACTAATCCCATTAAGCTAGTGTTCTATTGGAGTAAAATGAATAAGGGTAACAATGATTTGAATTCTCTATTACCATAACCTTTTCTCATATTGAATACGATACAATCATTAGGGCTTAACTTACATGTAAATATTGGAACCTGTAGGGAGGGCAATGATAACATCAATCGTGTTACCCAAAAAGCTTAAAAAGGTCTTCGCACAGATCAAAAGAAATAATGAATGTAGGTACAAATTACTCTCCGAAGCTTAAACAACATCTGACATTAGTAGGGTAACATATACTTTGTCTGGAGCTCCAACTAAGTGAGTTCACCTAATAAGAATGGTGAGTTTACCTAATATATATGATCACTGATTATTCAAATGCCAAGAAATAAGCTGGTTCAACCGCTCTTGGTGCTACCAGCCTTTCCCTCCGCCTATTATTTACAGGGCTATTATATGGGTGCCTATTTCATTTAATAATCTCTGTAACGGCAGGGGGGATAATCCCTACCTACCTGACACCGCGTTTATAGCCTGTTCACTAGTTGCGGTTTTGCTCACATCACCTATGAATAAAGACAAAGCACCATATATTTTTTATTGCCTCTAAAAAGCCTGCCTCTTCAAACGTATATATGAATCCTCTGCCGTATCGGCATCAGTAATGTGCAATAATCAGAGTAAGCATCTAGAACTCGTAATCACTATCTACACCTGTTGAAACTAGAACTACTAATCCCATTAAGCTAGTGTTCTATTGGAATAAAATGAATAAGGGTAACAATGATTTGACTTCTCTATTACCATAACCTTTTCTCATAATGCTATTTTATTAGACAAAAATGTTTACTGAGGTTATTTTCTATAACCGGTATCCAAGCCAAGTAGCGGAGTATCAAAGCGTAGTAGCCCAGTTGAGTCTCAAAGGTAAGCAGTTGAGTATTAAAGCTGAGTAGCCTATTGTATTAGCGGAGTTTATCAGCCGAGCCAATTGTATCAGCTGGGTCTCCAAGCCAAGTAGCTTGGGAGCCAAGCCCGTTCTCCTAACCAGCCCTTTCTGATCGAGAGTCAAAAGCATACCACCTTACAGTTCGCCAAAGTAAGTTGTAGTTCCAGATCTAGCAGTCAACCTAAAAGATGCTCATATATAAAGAAGATTATGAAGCTCGTGATCGAGATCGAAATTCAGTGCTAGGCAAACACCCCTTTAACTAGTGAAAGATGCAGGCACAGTAGTAAACTGATTAGAACCACCCATTGGCCCAATTAATTGGACCGCGCTTGCTAGCTAAGTGATAGAGAAGCAAGAAGCAGTATAGATAGATGGGAGCAGGAGATAAAGAGACAAAGAAAGGTCAATTCATAATTGAATACGATAGAATCATTAGGGCTTAACTTACATGTAAATATTGGAACCTGTAGGGAGGGCAAGTGAAGTATGAATTGAAAGATCAAGTCCACTAAATGGCCCCTGACCATAGGCATTTTTCATCAAAGACTAAACACACTACAGAGTACCTCCAAGAATGATATGCAATGACTCTCCAATGTGCCTCCTCCAGCACCAAAGAAACCCACCACAAACCCACGACCACAAAACGGTGAATAAACGCCCTCGTTTTCCAGAAAACACTACTACCACTACAATGCTGCTGGAAAAAACACCCTGTTATCTAGCAAAAACGATGGAGAAAACGTGGAGAAAACCCAAGGAGTCAAACGCCCTTGTTTTCAAGAAAACACTGTTACTGCTGCTCTGATTTGAAAAAATGCCCTGTTATCCAGCCACACGATGGAGAAAACGTGGAGAAAACCCACAGAAAACCCAAGAAGCAACACACCCTCGTTTTTCAGAAAACACTGCTACCACTGCTCCGATTTGAAAAAACGCCCTCTTATCCGGCCACACAATGGAGAAAACATGGAGAAAACCCACAGAAAAACCAAGGAGCGACACGCCCTTGACCACAAGTAAACCCAGCTCGCAAGCACCTCGGCTTGGTGTAGGTGCACTCAGACCACAAGAAAAGGAGCTCGCAGGCACCTAGCAAGCAAGGCTTGGAGGACTGGTGAACGGTGGGAAAAAATGTTGAATAAAACATACCCCAACATATTGGATATTTAAATAGTAAAAAAAAAGCCTAGTTACCCCTAATATACCCCCAATATATTGATTTTTATTTTTTTAATTTTAACCCCCCAGTATGAATGGACGTGATATCATATTGGTCCCTAGGTGACGCCCCCATGGCTCTATATTATTGTATCTCAAAATTGATTGAAAAATAAAATTGGTTTATTAGTTTATAAAATATATAGTTTTGAAATTAATCAATATTAAATTATTCACACACATACACACACATATTCATTATAGAAATTTTAAAATTAATTACACTTACTTTTTTTCAATAGAAAAAAATTGCTTCTTAAATAGTGTAAATCAAATAAACAACTAAAGAGATAATAGTCCAACTAACAACTTTACATAACATTATATCTATTGTGGAGAAGCTTTTATGAGCATATAAAATAAACAAACTAGACCTAAAAAATGTCAAAAAACAATGGTGAAACATAACATAAATGAGGATAATAATACTCCAATTGGAATCACCCTCTAACTGTACTATGATTAAAAAAAAAACATTTGATATGGTTATACCCATTCCAACAATATATGTATCCCCTTCACTACAAAGTGCTATCAATTAATACAACAAGTATTTACAAAGTGTAGAAAACTTCTTCGAAAGAGCTTAAATGTTACTAAAGGCAAAATGTAAAATGATAGAGGAACTACATATGTTGCATATGTTGACTTCTAGTATGCTTGAATGGATCCCCTCAAAATCAGTTGGTTATGTTAGAAGTATTCAAAGTGTATCAATCCTTTAATAGTACAATGGATTTTTTGGATAGGTAATCCATTTTTTATTGAAATTCCTATAAACATGCAAAAAATGATGGAGAAAAACTTCCCCTATATCTCCCTTATCCTGAACTACTAGTACTCCAAGATGGATGATTGAAGGGAGGATCTCCAATTCACCTAGTCAATAGCAACTCTGGAATCCCTAGCAAAAATATTCAAAGTGTATTAGGATTTCTAATAGTCCAATGGATGTTTTGGATAGGTAATCCTTTTTTTATTGAAATTCCTATAAACATGCAGTAGACTGATGAAGAAAAACACCCCCTATAGATCTGTGATCTTGAACTGCTAGTGTTCGAAGATGGATGATTGAAGGGTGCATCTCCAATTCACCCAGTTAATGGAAACTCCAGACTCCATAGCCAAATTCTTCAAACTGTATTAGGCCTTCTAATAGTCTAATTACTTTTTTGGACAGGTAATCCCATTTTTTATTGAAATTCCTATAAACATGCAAAAAAATGATGGAGAGAAACTTCCCCTATAGCTCCCTTATCCTGAACTGCCAATGTTCCAAGATGGATGATTGATGTGTGCATATCCAATTTACCCAGTCAATAGCAACTCTAGATTCCCCAGAGACTTGGATTTTTGTAAGTCCTTTAAAGAGTGAAAAATAAAAAACAGGCCAAGGGCAAGAATTTCAACTCTTGTAATTGTTCTTGTACCACACCCTATCTAGAGAGAGAAAAAGTGATTTTTATCCACTATAATGTGCATACCAATCCCAGAAATCCCCTGTTGAGCAGACCCATCTAAAAACCCATACACTTACATATACATAGTACCCAAAGTTATAAACAAATACTGTATCATAAATTTATCTATTTATTCTATGTTTTCTGTGGATTTTGGTCAAAATCCCAGAATTGCTTTTTGTAAAATCCAAATTTCTAAGTGTTTAAATTGTGTTTTTGAATTCATAAGTAGACTTAGCACCATCAAATACCCCTATTAAATAAGTAATGTATGTGATTCTAAATCTTTTTAAAGATTTCCAACCAAACCTCAAACATAATAAGACGAAAAATATGTTCTAAAAAGTTGAAAACGTTGGATATTTAAAATGTCTTAATAATGCAAGAGCATATTTTGGATAAATTGAACTTACCTTGAATCTCTGTGGGGTCTCAAGAATTTTCTATGTGAGTGGGTTTCCCAAAGTTGCTAAAGGAGTGGGTTTCCCTTAATGAAAATTTATATCTAAGTGACCAATAGGTCTAGAATAAACAAAGTGATAGGGAGTCGAATTCTTATTTCTATGCAACTTGTACATTTTGAGAGGATAAATTTTATTAGCCAATAGTGGTAAGATGTCATGTTATGATAGTGTACATTACTTGCTCATGACTAAATATATATGTGGAATGGATTTTAGAAATGGCTTTTAGTTGAAACATATATGTGGAATGGATTTTAGAAAGCCAGATGTCAGATGGCTTTATGTGTGGTAAGGCGACTTGCTGTGATAATGTTATTACTTATTTGTATGTTGGTTGATGCTTTATGAGTGGATTAGTTATCACCTACTTCAAAAAAAGTGAAAATCTACGAAACTCATGCAACTATGCTGCTAAAGTTAATGTTGGTGTAGTTAATGCACCACATTGTGTATTTATTTTAATATGGACTTGATAAACACCATAGATGTACAACTAATATAAACCCTATATGTATATAGTTGAGGATTTGCCTCATTTGTAAACATCATGTGAAGTAATTTGTATGATATTCATTGATTATGTTCTGGATACCTACCTCAAAAAAAAATCGAGCCACTGACGAGTCATTTCCATCACCACTTGATGGCTCTCTTTATTTAGAGAATCCTACTTTTAAAATATTACCTCCCCTACCTTAGGGTTCTTAAGAAGTATAATATTCTTTCAAGAGCTTCCCATAACTATAATATTGTTGAGGACTTGGTACAATTATCTTGTGTTATTTATGCATTGGAAGTTCTCCAAAGTTCTCATGGGTAGATAAAGGCATTGCTAATGCAATTGGTGGTGTGTATCTATCTTACACGAACGTCATTGCTTTCAATCTTTACTAGACTACACCTAGCCTTCCTGCCACATTGTTCATTGTGTGGAGACTCTACTTTCTTGATAGCTTATTTGTTTTGATTTTATGAGTGAAGATTGTTTGGTTCATTGTGTTTACTAGCTATTTCTTTTTGAAGCACGCCTGTTTCTTTTGTAGGCCAGAGAAAGAAAATAGCTAATGTGTTGATAATAATTATACCAATTACTGCATCATGGATGAATTAATAGTCTTATAGTTGAAATTTATTCATGCCATTATGCTGTTGAAGTTGAGAATAATTGTCTTATGGTTTAAACTTATTCATGCCATTATGATGTTGAAGTTGAGAACCTTTGGTTAAATGTTAGCTCTGTATTTCAATTTTCTTTTGCGTGCTCATTTTGAAGCAAATACTCATTGAATGTGACTTTTGAAGGAATAGATTATGACTCATCATATGGAAAGGTCTGTCCAAAAAGTATGGTATTGAAGCTAATTCAAAGAACAACACCATATAATTACAGAAGAAATATTGCTCATGTATGTAGTTTCCATGTTCGTGGTGAGTGTACACGTGGTGCTAAATGTCTATACTAACATGAGATGCCCATAATAGGGGAACTAAAATTTCTTAGTAGAATATAAAAGATCGATTTTATGGGTATAAGTATTATTTGAATTTTGGTAAGTATTATTATCTAAATCAATTGCAAAAGATTTGGATTTTGAGATTGTAATATGGAGGGGGCCAAGGGTTGAGTAACTCCTAGTAAGTGTATGAAATCAAGCCGTAATTGTTTTTTAATGAAGTATTGGATTTTGTTGATGATTTCTCTGTGTGAGTGGATTCATAATTATTTTTTCATTGTTCTTTTGAGTAAGCAATTGATTTGTGGATCTAGTAAAGTGTATATAGTAAAGCTAATGGATGGTTTCCAAATTTGATGGTTGTATCATCTACTCCAAATGAAAAAATAAACTACCTGCCTGCAATCCTGCCTTCCTGCATTCACGTTAGAGCTCCAACATGTCAATCCTGCTTGCATTATACATTAGGGCTAGGATGACCTTGACAAAAAATTGCATGGCATGCATGTGGGAACGAGTGTTAGTTGCTTTTGCAAAATGGCTACTTTTGTCAGTTGGGTGGCTACTTTTGCTTGGTTACAATCATTGTTGACAAGTGTCCATATGTCCACCTTCCTAAATGACCAAATGAAGTGACGACCCATCGCAGGCTCCAATGAGCCAGTGACCCACCGCAGGCTCATTTCTCTTCGGATTGACCTCTAACAACCAAAGATTTAGGCAAAGAGGTTTCAAGATTATATTTCTTCCTTAATTCCTCGGACAATAATGCTCCAACCACATTGTCAAATTCTAAAGTATCAGTTGTACTAAGGCTAATGGACGAAACTTCTTGACCCCAAGATTCAAGTAAAGTACATAAGAGATTGACTTCTTTATCTTCATCATCAATTTTAACATCCATACCACTCAATTGGAAAATAAGAGTGTTAAAAACATTTAAACGATCTTCTATCTTCGTACCTTCTTTCATTCTCATACATTACAACTGTCACTTCAGGTAAATGTTGTTTGTCACTGATTTGGTCATATACATACTTTCTAACTTGTTCCATAGGCTTGCTGCTAATGTTCCTCCAATAATGCTAAACAACACATCATCCACAAGACATAATCAAATTATGCTTAGCGCTTTGGCATCTAAATCCTCCCATTCATCATCTATCATGGTGAGAGGTATTTTTCTTTTTTTGAATAAGTCTCTTTGTAACCCCTATTGAACTAATAGATCCCACATATTTAACTTCCATATTCCAAAATTGTTTTTACCATTAAATTTTTCAATGTCAAACTTAGTCCTATACATTGTTCAAAATAATATATATATGTATTCCCACCTAACAAAACAACAATATTTCCTATTCATATATCAAATTTATATATTAATATAAATTATATATTTCTTAGCATTTATACATATTTACATTGCAATATGTATTAACATGTTTAAAATATAATCATATTCTTCTCCAAACAATTTAAAAGTATGCTATTGTGAAATTGATAAACTATAAATTATAAAGGCTTATTATTTCAGCATATAATTTCTTACTTAAGCATATATGAAGTGCTTATATTTGAATTGTCTATGATTAAATATCAAAATATCATTTTCTCACAAAATACATAAAATTGTAGTTTTCATTATTTTATATAATATTACTATAAAATTTTATGTAAATATTTATATCATTTATGTATTACTATATGAGTGTGAAAAATAAAAAGGTTATTTTGTAAAATTATTCAAATTTATACACCAAGCTCTATATCATTATATCTCGATTGAAAAATCAAATTATTTTATTATTTTATAAAATATATAGTTTTGAAATTAATAAATATTAAATTATTCAAAATCTCTCTCTCACACACACATATAAATATTCATTTTACAAATTTTAAAATTAATTACACATACCATTTTTCAATAAAAAAAATTGCATCTTAAATAGTGTAAATCAAATAAACAAGTAAAGAGATAATAGTCCAAATGACAACTTTACATAGCATTATATCTATTGTGGAGAAGCTCTTATGAGCATATAAAATAAAATAAAAAACTAGACTTAAAAAATCTCAAAAAACAATGTTGAAACATAAAATAAATGAGGATAATCATACTCCAATTGGAATCACCCTCTAACTATACTATGATTAAAAAAAACATGTGATATGGTTATACCCCATTCTACCAATATCCATATTCCCTTCACTACACAATTGCTATCAATGAATACAACAAGTATTTACAAAGTGTAGAAAAACTCTTCCAAAGAGCTTAAATGTTACTAAAGGAAAAATGCAAAATGATAGAGGAACTACATATGTTGACTTCTAGTATGCTTGAATGGATCCCCTCAAAATCAGTTGGTTATGCTAGAAGTCTTCAAAGTGTATCAAGCCTTTAATAGTCCAATGGTTTTAACATGCAAAAAACTGATTGAGAAAATCTTCCCCTATAGCTCCCTTATCCTGAGCTACCAGTACTCCAAGATGGATGATTGAAGGGCGGATCTCCAATTCACCCAGTCAAGAGCAAGTCCAAAATCCCCAACCAAAGTATTCAAAGTGTATGAGGCCTTCTAATAGTCCAATCAATTTTTTGGATAGGTAATCTATTTTTTTATTGAAATTCCTATAAACATGCAAAAGATTGATGAAGAAAAACTTCCCCTATCGCTCCATTATCCTAAACTACTAGTGTTCCAAGATGGATGACTGAAGATCGCATCTCCAATTCACCCAGTCAATGTAAACTCTAGAGTCCCTAGCCAAAGTCTTCAAAGTGTATTAGGGATTCTAATACTCCAATGGATTTTTTGGACAGACAATCCCATTTTTTTATTGAAATTCCTATAAACATGCAAAAAATTGGTGGAGAAAAACTTCCCCTATAGCTCCCTTATCTTGAACTGTCTATGTTCCAATATCGGTGATTGATGGGCGCATCTCCAATTGACCTAGTCAATAGCAATTCTGGAGTCCCTAGAGACTTGGATTTTTGTAAGTCCTTTAAAAATATAAAAAACCCCAAGGGAAAGAATTTCAACTCTTGTAATTGTTCTTGTACCACATCCTATCTAGAGAGAGAAAAAGTGAATTTTATCCACTATAATGTGCATACCAACCCCACAAAGCCCCTATTGAGCAGCTCTAAAAACCCATACGCTTACATATACATAGTACACAAAGTTATAAACAAACAATACAAGAAAAAGGCCATTTTATCCCCATATTAGCACCACTATTTGTAAAGGATTTAGAAAATCCTCAATTTTTAAATAGTGGTGCAAAACAAGAGATAATGTGGGGATATAAATGTGGTGCTAAGATTTATGGTGTAAAAGTGGAGTTTATAAAAAATGTTACTTATGGTGTAAATGACTATGTGGCATTCCATGGTGTATGGTGCAAACCACCAAAACCAATCC
>LPNX010496287.1:334332-353392 GCA_001517045.1 Pseudotsuga menziesii | reverse complement strand
ATAGTTATATCAACAATTTTTTAATGAATTTTCTTTATAATAAAATGGTAGATATTTTTTTCTTAATAACAAAATCCAAACATAATTGTTAAAACATTTACATATATTTATTTCTGAGTAAATATAAACATTATGTAATTATATTACTATCACATTATAAAGTTGGTAATTTAAATATATTTGACTTTAATCCATGATCAAAATTTAATAATTCACTATATTATATATATATTGAAAAAAAACCATAATGCTATTTTAACTCATTTACAAATTATAATATTGAACAAATAATTCTAAAAAAAAAATTATATTATTTATTCTTAATATAATAAAAAATACTCAATGTTCATTGTTAAAATTTGACTTGTTTTCTTTACAGAAATATGGCCAAAATAATAATTGATTTTCAATGATTTATCTAGCTATGAGAGTAAAAACCATTTTGCTCAATTTTTTTTTCCAAATTGTTATCCTTTGCATGACAAAATCATAAAAATAAAATAAAAAAATGAGAATCAATAAATGTAATTCTATGCATTTAATTTATGTAATTTTTAATCTACCATAATATTCACATTTGAATTAAAAATTACAAAAAATAAAGAAGAAACTGTTGAAAGGTAGGCATTCACATCATTCAAGCATACATTAGGCTCATACAGCCATCAAAGACAAGTATCAGGAAGGGACATCCAATCCACCTTTGTATTCATCTTTGATGCTTATTTATACATTATGATAGAGATTGGAGTAGTTGTACCTGCTCCAACTACTCATTTGTCAGTATCTCTTTAAACTATATATTTATACAATTATGATGACATTTAAGAGGTCAAGTAGCTCCCTCTACATCTCCCCCACAAATAAAAAATTTATTCGTCCCGAAGAGAACAAAGAAATATGCATCAACATCCTGGGTCTCTGCTATTGCTGAAGTAGTCCTCACTGTGTATCAACCATGCATACCGGTCTGCATAGGTAACTCAGCCGCAATAGCCGCCATCTTTATAGGAAAACACACATGTACAAGGCTCTTACTGTGACTGGTTACTCTTTAGCCTCCATCTTCAATTTGGCAGTAGTCCATGGAAGTCTCATCCTCTCACAACGACGGGAAACCATCTTCTTTCGCAACAAGGTATTTTGGTTTAAAGCCTCACCCTGGCTCATCTGACCAACATCTCCATCGGTTCAGGCATGCGGGGCCTTTTGGCTCTTTGAATTTCTATGTCACTTCTCTGTCTTCTGGCTTTCCAAGGTCACAACCTAGGAACAGTTTCAACATTTTGATAATGAGGGGTACATTGTCATCATGTCTTGTTGGAGCACTTTGCTATGTAGGTGTATGATATCTACTTGAATGTGATTGTCATCTTTTAAAATACCTGCAAGATTGTGTACTTCTTTCTCATGTGCATGATCTTGGTCATAACCGACTGCTTGTAGTTCAACTAACTTAACATGACTCGAATTACAATAGTTGGCAAGAGACCAACTTGATTTACATAAAATGGAGGGGATTGCCTGCCTCTACTGAGATTCATGTTTAACCCCCTCTTGACTTTTAAAAATTTAGTAAAGTAGAGTTTAACTCAATAATCTAAGCTTTGAGAGCCTCGACCACAACAATACTTTTATATTAACCATGATATCAACCATAATGGATGTTATTTAATAAGTTTACAATAATTAACCGAAAATAAAAATATTCGACCAAAGATATATCTATATATTAGTTTTAACTGTTTGGTCAACATGTTCTTTAGTTGATGGGATTGTGCGGACTTTGTTGACAAAACTTCGCTGGTCGAATTGCATACGATTTTTATTGATCAATGAAATGCCAATCTTTGGTAGATGGTCTGACCAATTTTCCAGCCAGAGAAAATTATAGTCGGCTGCTCCACTTTCCATCGTGACTTTAAGTTCAATATAAACTAGTGGGGCTCGATCCAAAGCGAGTTCCACTGATTATCAACCTCCCAGTGATCAAATATGATTAATATCAGTTCAATGCTATAAAGAATACGACTCGACCTTTCTTGGGCACCAAAATGCAATCCAAGTCGACCATTTATTAAATACAATATTTTATTTTAAATGGCTCATACGTGTCGAAAAGTAAGCCGAGGGTACATAACCATATTTGATATCCAGTCAAATGATCTGTGGTCGGCTAGTGCAAGTCTTTGAGGATGCTCAGGTTGATGGTCACTGATCGACAATAATAAAAAGCTTTGTCACAATGAAGAGTCTTTGTTAAAAAGGATGGTCGAGTCGATGGCCAAGCATTCTAGTCGGTGGTTGGTCGATGGTTTCATATGACAAGCAGTCGAAGGTATCCATGTAGTCTTTTGCTACTCCAGCGTCCAATAGTCAACGAGTTGTGCAAATAGACCGATCGTATTCATTTGCAGTAGCATGGGCCGATCGTATTCATGCGCAAACAGGTCAATCTTCGATAAGTATAAGTTGGTGTGAGGTAGCAGTTGGTGTCGCTACATTCACTCCTTTGAAAACAGCTTCAGCCCATTTCCTACTGAGGCGTCACTACCTCAACGCATGATCTTGGAGGAGGAGCCCTGCTCATTGGTTTACAGCCTGATCGACACAGCATTCAAACTCCAATTTCTACGCTTCGGGGGCATAATCTTTATTCGGCGGCTGACTGAACCGGTTCCTTATTGGAACCTTTCAAATAGTGGCTTCTCATCGATAAATGATCCTCCAACACAATTTCAGGTGAACAGTCTCGTGATCCCTTTCGACGTGAACTATGTCGAGTGACGATATGTATTTAAATTGCGATCGACGGGCATGTCATTTTGAACAGTCATCAGGTCTTTGAAAAGTCAATTGACATACCTCAACAACAGCAAATATATTCTAACGACCGATCTTCGGCTAAGGAACATGTGGCTGAAGGATATAATCCACAATGCAGTCGACAACCATAGTCTAGATGCCGGAGATGATAGTATGTTCTTTAGTAAAAAATCGGCATACAACCTCTCTAGATTCGACGTTAGTTGGTGTTAAGCCGACTGCCATAGTCGGTACTGAAGCTTTTGGTTGGCCCTCGATAGTTATAGACTTTGAATTGATTCGAATTGCTTGGGTGGAATAATGTTTGGTCGACTGCGTTGGAATTTGAAGGCTTACAAGACAGATATCATGTGGCATGTAGGTAGTCTTCAACATCAATTGTTGGCTCCTTTTTTGATAACAATATTTAAGCTTCTCCTCTCAAATATTTTTCAACAGCAGTCTTTTTCAGATTCACGAATGCATGAGCAGTCTTCAACATGTTAGAGTTCCTTCAGGTTCGAGCCACCCCACTCGCTGCTACTGTCACCCAGCCGAGTGAAGGAGGCAATGGCGCCATATGTTGAAAGCTAGGCTTTCACATCATTCAAGCACACATTACGCTCATACACATCCATCAAAGACAAGTATTGGGAAGGGACGTCCAATCCACCTTTGTATTCATCTTTGATGCTTATTTATACATTATGATAGAGGTTGGAGTGGTTGTACCCGCTCCAACTACTCATTTGTTAGTATCTCTTTAAACTATATAATTATACAATTATGATGACATTTAAGAGGTCAAGTAGCCCCCTCTACAAAAACAATAAAAACTATAAATAATAGATTAAACTAAGTTGTATTGAACCATAAAAGAAATAACTAACCTTTAAAAGGATGTGGATTCCACATACAAACATATGATAAGTTTGAAGGATAGTTTAAATTTAGTTCTCCTCCTCTTCATTATTCTTCATTATTGGAAACAATTACCTAACATGCATAAATGGTGAGATAATACACTTAGAAATTGTATTCATTGAAATTTTATTTGGTATTATTTTTTTTCATATAAGTACCACTACTATTAAGAACCTATATTTAAAAAGAAGTATGTTTAAACAAAAAAATTACCTCATTATAAGGAGAAATAGTTTCAAATCCATGTTTAACCTTTTGATCTATGAGAGAAGATACGCCATAGCATGAAGCAAAAAAATATCATCCTCACACATTTTAACATTGAATATTTGCAACTGTGATTTAAAATAACAATAGTTAGAAAAATCAAATATGTAAAAAGTAATGTTTATACCGGAAGCATAAAGTTGTCGTAATCTTGTAATTTAAAATAACAATAAAATAGTTAGAAAAATAAAATATGTAAAAATAATGTTTATATAAGAAGCATAAAGTTGTAGTAAGCCTACAATTTTTGCTTCTGCACATAGTATGTCTCCTTTTCGTGTAGACAAGCTAGAGGCTCGTATGGTGTGGGAATATTTGTCATTTCCAACCAAAGTTCCAGTTTTTCTCTTTTTCTTAATAACCACTTGACCCAATAACTTCTTCCACTCTGTGTCTCCTATAAAGTGTGGTTTCACTACATTTTTATTTTTAACTAATTCTCCTCTCAAAGCATTTCTAGTATTTTTCATGTATTCACTCACACTACGAAGAATTGCTTTGGGAGGTACAATTGTAAACACCTTGTCCATATGAGATAACAACTCGTCCTTTTTAGAGTCCTCTAAAAATATGTTAGAAGTCAATCATCTATTTAAAGCATCATAAAATGTATAACATGTTACCTATTATGTATAAATTACTAAAATGCAACATTGAGTAAAATATCCAAGTCCATGAAGAAGCATTAAATATGAATTAAAGCTCTTAAAGTTATAAAGATATATTATGTAAAACTTAATTTACATATGTTTTACCTTGATACCAAAATCTTTAGTAATTGTAGGACCAAATAATCTAAGTGCTTCACAATGGAGTATTTCTCTCCATTGTTTTCGAGCTTCATTATCTAATACTTTCCCTTTGGAATTTAAAGTGATTTTGAACTGCATACCATTAGTTGCATCTCCTCTAACATATTCATGCGGATGTTTTGAAGAAATTTCAGGAGGTCCATCCATAAACACAGTAGCTGGTTCATAGGCCAAAGGAGATAGATTTTTCTCTCTATTAGTGTGACTAATTTCTTCTTGAACATGGAAATTATTCCTGAGAAACATGGTAGAATACATTATTAGAATAGCTTGTTATATAGTTACAAAGCTTAAAATTAATTAAATGGATAAAATAAATAATAGTTTACCTTCTAGTATTATTTGTCTCCGCCATGGTTGTGTTGTATGATGTTTGAATTGCATCTCTTACTAGTGGATTGACATATTCTCTATTCATCCACTCTCTATATATTTGTAACTTATAAATTTGAGCTCCATTATTTGTTGTCGTATCCACATTATAGGCAATATTGTTTACAACAGGTATGTATACATCATCTACAAACATTGAGGTAGAAGATTGGGTTGTAGATAAATTGTTTTCCCTAGAAGGGAATCCATTGATATTTGTTACTCTGAAATGTGTGTTTCTTAACATCTCATTTAAACTCTGTGTACTAGTAGTAGCCATTGCTTTCCTTTTTGCTCTCATATTAAAAAGAAACTAATTCAATATTAATACTTTTCTCAAGTTAACATTAGTTTTATACACTTGATTGCGATAATAAAAAATAATTACATGTAATTTATATATAATAAAAAAATAAGTCATCTAATTCTAAGAAATAAACTAAGAATTAATATAAAACAAAAATTATACATATAAATTATAAAAAATACAACCCAATCAAATAACTTTTTAGTTGTAATTATCTAATTACAATAAATAAACTAAAAATTAAAGTAAAACACAAATTATATATATAAATTATAATATAACACCCAATCAAATAAGCTTATAATTGTACTAAAGCAAATAAAACAAGTTTTCTCAACATAAAATTTATGTAAAAATCATACTACCTTGACATGTCTATCATAAAATGTCTATCATAAATCATAGTACTTTCACATGTCTACCATAACCATCTTTTCTTTGTAAAAGATAGATTTATATTCTTAGAATTGAAAAAACATAAATCATAGTACTTTCACATGTCTATCATAGCCATCTTTTCTTTGTAAAAGATAGATATACAAAGAAAAGATTTATATTCTCAAAATTGATAAAACATGATACTTAACTTTTCTACCAATAATAAATTTTAAGCAAAATATTGTTAACACACCTAACAATATTGGATTTCATAATGTTTATCAAGTTTTAGTTTAGATTTGGAATGACACTAATTATTAAGTTTTTGAATTTCTTCCTTGCCTTCTTCTTAAAATATATAAAAACATAAAAAACATATTTTTTTAAGTCATATTTCAATTCACACACATCTATTTATAATAGAAAATGAAGTGTTTTATTTTCAAAAGTTTAAAATTGTGATTAGAAAAATATGATTTCATTTACTAAATATATATCCTAAAAATTAATATACAATGTTTTAAACATAAGAGATCATTTTTAGAAGACAAGATGAAAATAAATTAAAAAAATTAAAAAATAAAGACTTTTTGGCATGTTAACAATGTCAAAAATAACTCTTTTAGTATTTTTTTAAGCATATCCATGGATTTAATTTAAAAATCAACAACTCTTTTAGTGTTTTTTTAAGCATATCCATGGATTTAATTTAAAAATGAACATTTGTTAGGAACAAATAGACAATTACATTTTCTAGTAGAATGATTCATAACCTTTCTTTTAGTGTTTTTTTAAACATATCCATGGATTTAATTTAAAAATCAACATTTGTTAGGAACAAATAGACAATTACATTTTCCAGTAGAATGATTCATAACCTTTCTGAATAATCATGAGAAAAAGTAGACTCTACAATGAAATTCAATAGTGTTTTCTTATTAGTAGAGCCCATCATTTGTGCCACCATCAGATGCCATTTGCTCTAGCTCAGGTTGGTCATAATTTGAAGGTTGCACTACTCTTACTGATCTAGGGTTATAATCAATGAAAAAATACTTTGATTGCTCTCTAGGATGGTGACATAAGAATATTTGCTCACATTGGTCTAGAAAAACATATATGGTTCACTTGTTTCCTCAAACTTGGTATGATCAATGATGTAAAAGTCATTTTCATGTATGTATGTTGTTGGATGATTTCCTACCACAATGTTTGTAAACCACCTAGCATTAAATAGTACCTCCTTAAACGATCTGAAATTAAGCTCTAAGATATCTTCCACTAATCCATAATATCTTACAGTGTCTATTTTTATGTTTTCATCATGAACATGTGACTGACAATCTACTATAAAATATGATGCAATACCACAATCAAATGTTTGTCTATTTTCATATACTTTATGCACATGATACTGATGACCCTTAAACCACATCCCCTTGTAATAAGTCACCCTATTTTTTTCTGGTCTTTTTATAATGTCCAATGCATGTGCAGTGTCCCTCACATCATTATCTATGCATGCCCTTGTTAGTGTATCCCTCAAATAATAGGTGGAGGCCAATCCTTTTCAAATTTATTCATTATTGTTGAATAAGAAGATGCAGTATGACCACCTTGAAATACATATGCCAAGCAATGCAATTTTTGGGCGTCACGATGCCTTTGATAGTCATCCATCCATAGTTTTGTGTGCTTGTTGTTTCTTGAAACATACAATAATAAGGCCTCTCGTGGAAAGGATCCTAACATAAAGAAAAATTTGTAATTAAAACCAAATGTGATGTAACTTCACAATGCTATTATATAACATTTGGAAGGTGGACATAATAATTACCTTCTGTGTTGCATCCTCGAGGTTCGAAGGCTTTCGTTACTCAAGTATAACATCACAATAAAAGCTATCAAATTATTATAGAAACTATTTCTGGATGGTCTTCTTTTGTTGCGTCACGCTATACATCAGTTAACAATATAAAGAATAAGTTGATAATAATAAGGCATGCTTCTAGGAGCGATTTCATATACAGTTGGAGGCTTGAGTTTCATAGACAGTTCTATTCATTTAGTTTAAAGTTCTTAAAGTTAAAAGAGCGGTTGATCTCTTTCACTCACTGAAGTTTCTGAAATCAGTGCGGCCCAGCTAATAGTGTCAGAGAAGGAGACTTCTCACATAGTGTTTCTGTTAGAAATAGACATAAGACCCGTCAAAAGTCCCAGTCCCATCCTCGTTTCATTAAACCCAGGCTTTTGGGAATCGGAAAGCGATTACAGCTCATAGGTAAGTCAAATTAATCCCAGCACGTGGTTGTCAAAATCTCATAATATAATAAACATTATATCGATGGTATGCTCTTGGAAGGACAAATGTGAATCTTTGCTACCTTGAAATTGGCAAAAGAGATAGTGGAATTGCAAAAGAGATAGTGGAATTGTTGTTTACTGAAGTTGAAATCGAACCAATTCTATGGCAACTGAAATCTCTTCTCACAAGCAGATTGTGTTGAGTCAAATCACTTATTCCGAGGTGGTCTTGGTAGTTCGAGGCGAGGAAAGAAGTGAAATTCACTCGCTGTTATCCATTGAATCTGAACATACAGAAGACAAATTCCAGGTTCCATTTTATGTCGGGGTCAGAGAGGTTGTTATTTTGATCAGAGGGTAATCGTTTTGATTCAAAGATACAAATCTAATTACAAATCAATCTCACGTTCAACTCTAAGACCAACTCCAACACAAGTTTATTGTTTTTTATTGTTTCATAATGCAGTTTTAAAAAAAAACAGGACAAATTCCATGAAGGAAGTACTACCATTATGTTGTCCATGAAGGAAATACTACCATTATGTTGTCACAGGATTATTTGTCATAGGATTATTCGTGAATTTAATAAAGGGAATGCTGCGTCTAGGATTGAATTGGGTGTTGCAAATTCTCATGATAGGATCCACCTCAGCGACGATGCCTTTGGGTAGGCAGGGAGGGACCCCAGAAAGTACAGAACTGCTTGTAGTTGAAGTTAAGAACCTTTGGTTAAATGTTAGCTCTCTATTTCAATTTGCTTTTGCTTGCTCATTTTGAAGCAAATACTGATTGAATGTGGCTTTTGCAGGAATAGAAAAAGATCGATCGATTTTATGGGTAAAAGTATTATTATCTAAATATTCTTGAATTTTATGGGCGATTGCAAAAGATTTGGATTTTGAGATTGTAATATGGAGGGGCCAAGGGTTGAGTAACGCTCAGTAAGTGTATGAAATCAGGCCGTAATTGTTTTAATGAAGTATTGGATTTTGCGTGATGATTTCTCTGTGTGGGTGAATAACATTGTTCTTTTAAGTTAGCAATCGGTTTGTGGATCTAGTAAAGCTAATGGATGGTTTCCAGATTTGTGTATGTAGGTTTGATAGAGTTTGTTTGAAATCCTTGAATGCATTGAAAGATGGTTGCAGTTTATATTATATAGTGAAGTGAGAGCCACGATAATAGAGTGAGAGCCACGATAATAGTATTGGATCACTCCGTCCAGCGAGTTCTCCACAACGCAACGGACTCCATTCCTTCTTCGCACAACACAATGCAACGCAACGGACTCCATTCCTCCTTCTCAAGGAAGAGCCTCACAGCTCTGTAAGGTTCGAACCCTAGAACAACGGCTCTCAGATCGCAGGCCCAGGGATCGCCACTTGGCAGCTATCAGATGGCCAAATCGGGCGCCGAATCGCAGGGCCCAGAGAACTCCACTTGGAAGTCATCGGCTGACCAGATCGCATGGCTTTTACTACGCCACTTGGCATCCATCGAACGGCGAGATCGCATGGCCCTTACTGTGCCACATGGCATCCATCGAACGGCCAGATCGCAGGGCCCAGAGAATGCCATGGAACACACCGAATGGCCAGATCGGAAGGTCCTCCTAACGCCACTTGGTAGCCATCCAACGGCTCTCCAATGGTTTCCGTACGCCCACATTTATCCAATTCAGTCTTTCCGTACACCAATTCGCATATTCCATACGGCACTTGGCCACAATCCAGGGCTCTTCCAACTTGGTTTATGGTGCCACGTGGAGGATGACACTGAGCGTTTTTGACCCGTTCTGCTCGCGATACTGACAGCCATCGATTCTTCACTGTGATTTCTGTAATGCACGCTGTGATTTCTGTAATGCCATTGATGGTAGGCTGTGATTTCTTTAATGGCACCGTATCTTCACTGTTGAAGACTCCCTCGGTTGTATTGCATTTCTATTTGAATACTGAACATTGCCCGACATTTCTTTTTATAACATTGCCCCGCCGAGGGAACAACTCAGAAATTCGGCATTTCTTTTTATAACATTGCCCAGCCGAGGGAACAACTCAGAAATTAGATCTTAAGTAATAAAAACCCCTAACTAACAAAGCACATTCGATCTTAAGGATCCGTAACCAATCGATAATTGCACATCCACATTGTTGTTGATATGGCGTCAAGAAATATAAAATAATTGGTGTTTCAGCGTGAGAGGACAGATGGAAAAAACAATAAATCAAGTAATAAATTGTAATAAATCAAGTAGCTCGCCTCTTACACCTGCAAGGCCTCATCCTCATCTAGACTACTCTTACAAAGAATTTCTTTGCTCGTCTCATCCTCATTTTAGACTCTTACAAAGGATTTCTGTGTTCTTTATACAGAGAATGTTGGATTAAGGTTGCCTTGCTCATAATAAATTGTAATAAATCAAGTAGCCCGCCTCCTACACCTGCACGGCCTCATCCTCATCTAGACTACTCTTACAAAGAATTTCTTTGCTCGTCTCATCCTCATCTTAGACTCTTACAAAGGATTTCTGTGTTCTTTATACAGAGAATGTTAGATTAAGGTTGCCTTGCTCATAAGGTATGTACCTTTTTTTGCAACAAGACGGTCTTGTTGTGCTACCTACCTATGTATAGTAGTTTCAATTCTACACTTTAATTAGTGGATAATTCAATATTTTTTTGCAGATAACAAACTAAAAGTGAACCAATTCCTTGCCAGTAGCTATTGAGGCAGGGAGTCATTGGCATTAATTTAATTGGGTGATAGTTTATCTCCTTCATTGACAACTTACAGACATGTACAGGTCAGATTGGCATGGGCATTATTGGGAGTAAACACACGGGCTAAGAAAAAGAGACAACAGTCAGAGAGAAAGATTGAAATGGAATTTGACACTCTAGTTCTGCTCATAGGTTGACCAACATAGATAGACTAGTAAGGAAAAATCTTGTTTTTTATTTACCAACATAGTTTGACAGCGTGGTAAAGGAAAACCTAGTTTTTGACAATCAAGATGATTCCCTCTAACCATTAGAAAAATATACAATTACAAAGGCAAATTGAAATACAGATGCTATACTAAAATTGGTGATAAAACTCAATTTATAAATCTTAAAATGGAAATTTATGAATTTCAAAGGAAAATTTAGTATACTATTAATCCTTGCAAACTTTTGAGAATTTATCCTAAATTAAGAACTTACTTAGGCCATGGACACCTAATTTCTGTGTTGAGGACAGTGCCAAATCCACATGGTTGATCCTTGGTTCTCTAACTTTGCAACCTTTTGTTTTATCCAATTGCTTTACATTGCTTTTGCACTGCTTGTACAACAGACTGTTCTGCTAAAAGTTGTTCTTGCTTTTTGCCAACAATGGGGATTGAAGAAAACAACAAATGTTAATTTCAATTTTACACAAAATTATTCTTCTAACAAGGCATAACAAGGCATAACAAGGCATATGAAAAACTTGTAGCATTTATGGTCCTGGGCAATTCCCAAGCCCCTCCAAGAAGGCCAGTCCTAGTGTCCATTCACCTTCTCATTGATGCACCTATTGAAACTACAGATCAACAAAGAACTCCATGTTGTAAGAACACACGACACTTGCAACATGACCGTCGATCACACATCTCTTAAACGGTCAGACGTTATAAGTGTCCTCCAAGTCTTGTTGTGTAACCTACAATTGTTGTTCCAGCTTTGAGATCAAAATCACCACCCAGGAGCATATATTATATAACAAATGGATTTATGAAATTTGAAGTATCAATCGTACATAATCTAAATAAGCTAATAGTATACCTTGGTGGTCCAAATGGAAGCGATCGATCTCTTAAGATTTCAACAATCCGTTGCCTGCAATCCTCTTACATAATAAGTAGCATATTTACTAGCAATTACCAAAGGATCCCCTAGTCCCCATCTGGGATCTGGAAAAATATTCACATTACGGCTCCAATATGTCAATCCTGCATTATACATTGCACGAGTCTCTATTGATACCGCCTGCATTATACTCATTCAATGATATAATGGATTGGTTATACTGTATACCAATTAGTAAACTCTTAATGGCCAGGACACGTTGTGAATGGCTAGGATGACCAGCTTGAGGGCAGATTGCATGGCATGCATGTGGCTAGGAGTGAATGGCTAGGACGACCAACTTGAGGGCAGATTGCATGGAATGCTTTTGCAAAATGGCTGCCATGCATAGATATCGGATGAAGGATGGACAATCATGGTTGACAAGTGTACTGCATATGTCCATTGTCCACCTTCCCAAATGAAGTGTGGACCCAGTGCCCACCGCAAGCTCTAGGGGAGCGGGGGGCTCAAAAATATCGAGTTGACTAAGGCCACGTCTAAAGGAAGACCTTGTCCAGGTATTCTTTACTATATATGTTCATCATTGGGGTTGAGCTACTTGTAAAGTAGGATTAATTGCTTGACCAGTAAGTAACTACCTAAAAAGTGATGCTTCCCTGTAACGTAGTTCTTTAGTATATACGTTCATCATTGTAAAGTAGGATAATTTAATTGCTTGACCAGTAGGATAAGCTACCCTCACTTCAGGTGGTGGTCTCGCTTTGTTATTGCTACTTACCTATGAATGATACGATGTCCGCGCCAGTGAATTGGATGACCTTATCAATTGGGGTTGAGCTACTTGTAAAGTAGGATTGCTTGACCATTAACTACTTGTAAAGTAGGATTGCTTGACCGACATTATGTAGTTTTCTTTTTTTAAGTCTAAAGATTCTATGGGAAATAGGGAGGGGTACACACTGCCCTCTCTTTAACTTACTTGTGGATCTTTTAAAAATGATTTTCTTTTCTAGACGCTATGTATCCATGCCAATCGTCATTTTCATGTTAGTGTGAAAGATCTCCTTCATGTATTATTTTGAAGAAAACCAATCAAATCCTAAAAATAATGTCAGGGTAAAGCATATCAGTAAAAGGTTTTAAGAATACCAAAAAGTCGCTACTGCAACAACCTTTTTCTTTTTTCTTTTTTTTAATGAATATGCAACTGCAACAACCCTCTTTTCTATGCAACCCTAGCTAAAGCCGCATTAGTCCTCCTTTATATGTGACTCCAAAAGTTTGAAGGATAGGTGAAATCAATTTTGCTCTGAGTATACAACTCGACGACCTAGATTTCTCTAAACCTATTGAAAACAAACACATAAAATGTAAAACTCCAGAGAAATACCGTTAATGATTACAAAGACAAAATAAGGTATGATGGAATTCCGAGATGTATATTTTTATACATAGGATTATGTCTTCCACAAGAAAAAAACTATCAGTCTTAGACAATATTTTAGTGGCTAATACCCATGGAACAAAATCTTAAACAAAAAATCCCAAATTATACTCCAAGACATGAACGTGATGTCTGGGGTAGACCACAAAACATTTTAGATTACATATAAGTATGTGGCAACCACTTCTGAGTGTTTCTCATTAGTCCTCGCAATGAATATATCTCACCACTTAAATAAGAAACCTACTTGAGCATTTATAGTTGAAAAGTAAACACAATAGACTCCCAAAATCAGCACATAGTTGAAGACAAAGGTGAAAAGGATACATGGGTTTGCGCATTGTACAAAGCTTCATGTGTTGTATGTTGATGGGTGCCATGAGTTAGAATATATGCCGAGAATGGAAACATTGGCATAATTGGAGGACTTTCGCTCAGATCATTGTGTGAAGCTGAAGAGGATACATAGTTTGGCACATTGTACAAAGCTTTGGGTGTGGTATGTTGATGGGTGCTCTGTGTTGGAAGAGCTGTCAAGTATGGAAACATTGGCATATTTGGAGTGCTTTCACTCAGCTCATAGTGATACCATAGTACACTCAACATAGTTATAATTTGTCATGTGTCCTATCCGTCAATATTAAGCCAATGCTTGGAATTAAAAACACCCACAGTCCATTCAAAATCCATATTTTTCATTCACCTTATAATTATGAATTTTGTGTTTGTCAATCTGCATTTAACATAGAAGGCACTGTCAGTGCATTTAATCTAAATAACCACTATGTTTGATATACGTGGACATTTCTAACATTGATATACACCTCATGATTCAGAATTTGATGTGGAATGATGCTTTTAATATAGCTAATATGTTAGATGCATTAAATATGCAATATGCAATATTTAGAAAACTCAAAACATCTAAATACCAACATATATCTTGTAGTCAGTTTTATCTATTAAAGGTTTCCTCCCAAACCCTTACCTTTTGAGATATAATCATAAATCCCAAGTGAAGTTTCTAATAGTCAAAGAAGTTCAATAATGGACAATCTAGAACTCTTAATTAACAACCTTAAACTTAACTTTAACAAGCATATCAAACACAATTTTTTATGGATTCTGAAAGAGAAAAATGCAAGAATGATGGAATCCATCAACTTTTGTGCATAACACATTTAATATAACCATTGTGAGGGATACATTTTATACAACCAGTGTAGTACGTGCATTGAATATGATGAAATACACCTTGATATTGTCATCTTAAATTCACACAAATAGTTTAGTTATAGATATGCGACTTGTAGGTATATGTTAAACTGAGTCATATAGGTCTATGCTAGTTGAGTGATAGTTGAAAATAGAGGAAATCAAGGCAAGGCATGGTGCTCTATAGCCTTAGTAGGCATAGAGATAATCAACACTGTATGGTCACAATATAGACATAGATCTATGAAACTATGTACACAAATATAGGCACTAACGGATCCATGCCTTATTTCTGTTTAGGTGAAATATTTCTACTCACCACATAGTATAATTTTTATTTCAAAATCAACGAATATATATATATATATATATTCATTTAGAGATGAACAAATTTTGAAGAAATAATATAATAAATTAAAAACCATCTCAAATAAATATGAAATTCTAAAATTTCACTTTTGCAAAAACCCTTACTACTTAAACATATTGTCTTCAAAATCACATAACGTTTATAAGAAGACCATTGTCAATATATATATATCATAAAAATGGGAAATTAACACAAAAAACACATATTTCATTAAATTTGTAATTATTTAGTGGATCTAGAATTTAGAACTTCCGCTAGATTGAGTTCTTTCAAAATGGGGAAAGGCATAGCCTTTGAATCCTTACATAATTTTTATTAATATTATTTATAGTTTGTATTAAATGTTAAGTTGATTAAATTATTTTATGACATAATACCAACATTGTATTTGTTACTACAACAATTATAAATATTCTCATAGTAATTATTTATCTCTTTGTTGAGTATGTTGTTTTATTTTTGGAAGTTGGCACCACTTATAATCAAAACAAGAAAATATTTTATGACTTCAAAGTCTAACTTTTACCCTTGTAGTGATTAAAATAAATTATGAATTAAAATAGCAACATAATTTATTATTTTTGTTGTTGGTAGCCGTAGTGTATTAAAAACTAAGTTGATGAATGTTTACTTTATGAATAATAGATTAACGTGATAAATTTCTTGCCTATAAATTTAGTTAATGATAATGATGTTAGTAAAGCCTCCCTTATATATTAATATTAATTATTTTAACAATCAAAATCAATTATGAACTAGAATAGCATTAGTGCAGTACAATTTAATTTTTTCCATATACAAGAGGAAAGGGGGAAAACCAATTGAACCAATTATTGTAAGTGTTCATTATTTATTTATGAAGTATTTGAACAATGTGTTTAATTAAAAAGAGCATATTTATATTGAAAATATAGATATCTTACAATATTTATATTATCATTAAGATTTTATATCATCTATTAATTTATGTTAGGGCACGGAGGAATCGAACCACCATCGTCCTGCTTGTAATGTAGGTGCTCTTCCATTGAGCTAGCACCCTTTACAACATGAGGGGAGAGGAAATGTGTTAACACCTAGATTACACCTTTCTAATCTTATGTGACAAATCAAAATGATGAAAGTCTTAGACTTTAATTCTTTCAAAATGATGAAAATCTTAGACTTTGATTCCTTACATAATTTCTATTAATATTATCTATAGTGTGTATTAAATGGTAACTTGATTAAGTTTATGTAATGACATTAATATTGTATATGTTACTATGATTAAGCAATTGAATTATAATTTTATATGGTAACTAGTACATTGTTGGTGTTGAGTTCCTATACTAATAGAAGGTTGGCACAATTTTAGAGTGACCCATTTAAAAACTATTTAATGACATAATACAAATGTGTTTGTTAATATAACAATTTTAATTCTGGACATAGCAAGTAATATTGTATGTGTTGAGTATCATGTTGTAATATATTAGAAGGTTGGCAACATTTTACAAGTGACAAGAAAAACTATTATATATTAAGTGTTAATATACTAAGTTTATTATTTTAATGATCAAAATCAATATTACCATAGAATAGAAATATAATTTATTTACATTACTATTATTTATATTTTCTAATAAAAGTTAAGTTGATTAATGATTATATCACGAAAAATAGATTGTAGAAGATTTTTTTACATATTATTATTAAACTTATTTAATGACATTAATAATCAATGTTTTTGCTATTATTATCTTGGAATTTCATTTAATTGAAATAATGTTAACTAATGTGTGTAGATTGAGTTACCATAGTAAGTCTAAGTCATTTTTTAATATGATGTTTTATTTTTTAAAGTTGCCACCACTTGATAGTGGAGGATAAAATATATCATGACTTAGAGTAAAATCGATTTTATCTTAGTAATGATTAAAATAAATTATGAATTAGAATAGAGACATGATTTTATTATTATTATTGTGGGTGGTTATTGTATTAAAAACTAAGTTAATGAATGTTGATTTCATGAATAACAGAGTTATGTGAGAAATTTTACCTATAAATGTATTTAATGATATACTTTAATTATCATTAATATTTATATTTACGTATTAAAACAAAAGTCACAAATATTTGACTAGTGCATTATTAATAATTTGTGTAAGAAATTTCTTGCATAATAAAAAGTTATTTAACAACATATTAATATTGTGTTGTGATTATTATTAACTTATATAGTATTGACATTAAACGTTAATACTTGGCTATTGATTTTCGGGATTAAGCTATGTGAAAACTTTTCAAGCCATAATGAATTTTACATTGTTCCCCCGACGATCATGCGTGGAGTGCCCACTTGAAATATTGGTTTGAAAAACTCACTGACAACTTAATCTAGAAAATCATTCACAATGATGACAAGCTTAGAAAGCCTACACTCTGAAAATGTTACTACTTTGTCTTTGTTGAGTTTAAGATATTGCACTAATACAAAGTTTGCACCACTTTAAAGTCTACAGAAGAAAATATAATATTAATTTTACATTGTTCCCCAACGATCATGCGTGGAGTGCCCACTTGAAGTGTTGGTTTGAAAAACCCACTGACAACTTAATCCAGAAAATCATTTACAATGATGACAAGCTTAGAAATCCTACACTCTGAAAATGTTACTACTTTGTCTTTGTTGAGTATAACATATTGCACTAATACAAAGTTCGCACCACTTTAAAGTCTACAAAAGAAAATATAATATTAATTAGAATGCAACAGAGTAGAACAATTAAATTTATATCAATTATAATAAAAAATAATAGGGAAAAGTCACTTCAAACTTTATTGCAAGTGCCTTACATTTATTCACAGAGGAAGTCTAGAAGATGTTTTAAGGTTCATTATTGAATATGATTATGCACATTTTATATAGTGACATGTCGACTTTATGTAAAAAACAAATTGAAAAGTTAAAAATTGAATGGTGTTATCTAATTCACATAAAGTACCATCACATGAATTAACATAGAAGTTGAACCAAAATTTTCATATTAGTAAATAACATAAAATTGTTCAAAAAAAGGCTTGAAGAGAATATTTGATATACAACAAACATTGAAAAGTGTTTCTTCTTGTATATTAATATCTCGTTCAAAGAGAAAATTACATTCATGAATCATCTCCACCTAATCTCCTTATATTCAGTCAAGCAAATCAATTACAACTTGTACACCACATTTATTTATCGTGGTCTTCCTGCAGTTTTCTTTCTTTTGCATCCATGCCCAAACTATGGTATTAACTGGAATAGATCCTAGTCATGTGTCAAGAAGGATTGGTACCCAATATTGTTCTAAAATTTCCCTTGTATTTCCCTGAACTAGGCTTCCATCAATCAACCTTTACATGAAGAGTCTCATTTTCATCATTCTGGAAGATATATGAGGTGGTTTTTGCCATCCAAATCATCTTTTCATCCTCAGTTCATGATCTAACCAGCAACATCTTTCATTTCTCAACTTCAATCATAGGATTGAATCTTGGCTTTAGCTTGTTGCACTTGGGTCCAACATATGCCAATTCACCTGTCACATTATCAAAATCTCCATCCATAATAATTATATTACATGCAATGCATTATGATCAACATTAAATCTCACGTGGATTAAATTGTATTTATGATGCAATGCATTTGATGATAATGTCTAACATGAATTAAAGCTAACATGATGTTACTACTTAATGATTGATTTTCTGGATTAAGTTATATGAAATCTTTTCAGTCCACAAATGAATTTTTCATTGTTCTACATGGGTGGAGTGTCCACTAAAAACGTTGGTATGAAAAACATTCACACATTTCAATCCAGAAAATCAATCACAATTATGACAAACTGATAAAACCTGCACACTCAAAATGTTAGTACTATATTTATTAAGTATAAGTTAATATACTAGTACAAAGTTGGTACCACTTTAAAGTCTACATGAGAAAATATAATTATGAATCAGAATGCAACGTATTAGTACAATTAAATGTATATC
>LPNX010496287.1:233352-314270 GCA_001517045.1 Pseudotsuga menziesii | reverse complement strand
CCATAGGAAACCGTTGAGCCTTAGAGCCAAGTTCTAGAGGGGACCGTTGAAACAAAAAGTAAACAATTAATTGATGAAGCATCTCATAAAATTATCTTAGAAACGCCAAAAAATGAATCAAGTCCACTTATGTCCATGAAAGTGACAAGATTGGACAACATCAAATAAGAAGAAAGCAAATTAGGGTTCCTTGGACCCCTATCTCATACTCAATAATCTATTTATAATATAATAGATATGGTGATTCCCATGATAATTTTCAAAACACATATATCTTGGGTTAATCAAACGTGACAACTATTGGTTTGTGACCAAATAAGTACATATAGAATAAAGATGCAATATAATATGCCAAGTCAAAGCTGTAAAATAAAAGATAATATATGTGAATCTTAAACAGGAGTATGCACACATATTTGTTTGCTATGTCATATTGATATACTCCATTCCATATATATCATAAGATAGAGAATAAGTCTAGCATACATCATAAGGAAATATGAAATAATCATTGCTATGTCCAAAATGAGGTGTTACAACCCTAGCAAAAGCCAACAAGATTATAGTAGTTGAAGTTCACATGGAGGACTAGGCCTCACATGGTAGTAGACCCACAAACAACATTTGGCAGCCAATAACCAACCCATGATTAACACTTAGGGAGACTTCAAGGATGTCATTTGCAAGAGATTCTATGACTAACACTTAAGGAGGCATTAAGGAGAAGACATGTTGCCAATAGGCCTATGTGTGCCATGTTGGCATACATAGGGTGCCTAGGCATGCCAACAAGCACAAATGTGTGCTTGTTGGCATGCCCAAGCTCCCTATGTATGCCAACAAGGAACACAAATGTGTGCTTGTTGCATGCCCAGGCTCCGTGTGTATGCCAACAGGGCACACACAGGTCGGTGTGCTTGTTGGCATGCCTAGGCTCTGTGTGTATGCCAACGAGGGCACACACAGGCTTGTTCCTTCCAACATGCTTGTGTGTGCCCCAATTGGCATACACAAGGAGATTAGGTATTCCAACCAGAACACATGCTTGTTCCAACCTGTGTGCCCCTGTTGACATACACAGGGAGCTTGGGCTTGAGTTTTACTTCCCTTGGTGGACGGGGGTATAGCTTGTTCCTGTATTTTTTGAGATCTAAACTCAAAAGATGATCTTAATGACCAAATTTTTTGTTGTTTTTATGGTTTGACTATGGTAGTGTAAGGATTTGAAAATGAGTTAGAACAGATTCTTTAGGAACTTTCATGGAAGCAAAGACAAATGGTGGACACTGTTTGACCTTAATGGCCAATTAAGCTATCAATTGATAATTGGTAACAAAGGGAACGTTCTGGAAAACCCTTGTAGATTTTACGATAGTTGTTGGGATAAGGTAGATATTCCAAATTCATAACCACACTGAAAAATATCAAATCTACGACTTCCACAGTCCACAGGTGAACTCCTCTAATTACATTAGGAATTTCATGCATGTATGGATATGGTTGTCCAGTATGAAGGGAGCTACTGATATGAGGCAATCAAAGCAATTCTTCTCCTCACACATTCAGAGTGAGTTTCACAACATTCTTTAACCTCCCTTCAGTGTTGTGATACTCTTTCTTTTTATTGTGGTGATGGCATAAAAAATTGTACTATGAATGTGATATCATATGTATATGGCATATATGAAGATATGGGTATGCATTGGAATTGCACAGTTTGAGTTGTTTGTATGAAGCCTATGTCTTCTTGCAACAGTTTGTGGGAGTGAAACAACTACTGTCATTATAATGGCTAGTGAATGAGCCCACACTACCAAGAATGCAAATGGTTTAAATAAAGCACATAAGTGTGGAGGATACAATCTGTAGTTTCTAGCTGGCTTTATTTCTGTGGTTTTCCTAGTTATTTTTTGCAATAGGTCAACTCTGGGCAAGGAAAAGAGACATCTGCACACTTAATAAGGCAGACATGAATTCAAACTCAACATCACAAAACCCATAGATGTTACCATATGGACACCTATACTCAGGTTATAAACAACAACATACTGGGTATGATCTCAGCAAAATAAAGGCTTAGAGATGTCTAAGAATAGCCATGGCAAAAATAAAATCAAAGCATTTGCTAGTGATGCAGTGATGATTCTTCCACACGATCACAGATGCTTTTGATTAAAAAAAATGAGTGTGAAACAAAAGGAGAGGATCATCTAATCCATAGAGCATACTCCCTCCTCTTACACACTACACATGAGATTCTACACATTGATTCCCACCAAAATTCAAGAAACACCATTGCAGATTCATATATATCTAATATTGTCAATATTTATGTATGTAGGATTCTCAAACAGGGAGAATCTAGCATACGGTCATATAAAAAGAGTAATAAAAAAATAACATTCCATAAAAGCCTTCTTTGACCTATCCACAATCAATTATTTTACTATAAACATATTTGCTGAAAACAAAAGTTAATGGAATTATCACAAATAGAAACTGATCACTAGGTTTTGGCAATAGCTGCAAACTATTACTGATCACTTTCTTACACAAAAAAATGGCTAAGAACCTAGACATTAGCCATGTTCACATGCTCCGTGACATTGCAACTTAGTATAAATTATGTTGCATCTTTTACAAAACATTTGACCTCCGTTTACGAATTAGCTTGGCATTAGGTGAAATGATTTTCAATATTTTCTGGCTCTTCCAAGCAGAAAGGGATTTCTGCCTGGCACTTTTGAGACTATATGACTCTTTCATGATGCAGATTGGACCCAGAGGTACTCCCTTCTTCAATGCACTACCAATCAGAGTGGCACATAAGCTATGGGGTGGTAGGGGACTACATGGCTTCCAGATAAAATTACTTTTCATAGAAAACCTAACCCCCTTCACACTTTTCTCACCAATCTTACCACACCTATTGAATATGCTAGGGCCGGTTGATGAACTTGGAACTCTAGCCACCTTGTGCTATACACTTTTTACCCTTTTCCTTTTTTTCGACCTAGTGTTTGAAGGAGATACTGGATATTCCAAAGACATAACATGTGAATCATATTGATCAATACTATCACCTAGTTCTGTAGCAACTTTCTCAAACTCCTGAAGATTTGAGATCACCAAATTTCCAAATCCCATGAAATCCTGAAAGCCACTATGAATGGATGGCATGCTTTGGTCATTATTTGCACCATCATCTATGTTGACTACACTATCATGAAAAAACATGGACAACCTATCTATCTCCCATCCCATGGTTGGAAAGATTAATGGTGAGAAAAGTTAGCAAGATCAATGATTTATACCAGGTATTTGTGCCAGCCAGTTGCATTTGAAGAAATAATTTCAAAGCCTCGTCAACGATGCCTTTATGGGCATACCCTGATATCATCACATCAATTGTAATCAGGTTAGGCTGAGCACTTTCTACTTGCATTCGATGAAAGAGATTCAAGGCCTCGTCACACTGCCAACTGTATGAATAGCCTGTAATAATCACACTCTGTAACACCACATCTCTTTCAGTCATTTTGTCAAACAACTTGCATGCATCCTCTAAAATCCCACATTTGCATACATATCCGTGAGCGCGTTACCCAAAAAAATCCTGGAGATCATATCCCATTCTAAGAATGTAACCATGTACCTTGATGCAAAATCTTGAATTTCAGACCTGTCTCTGAAATCTTGGAATTCTAGTCTCTATTATCACGGTTTTAAATCAAAGTAATTCATTGTTTTTAGAAAAAATTGCAGGGTTGTTTTCTTTCATTTTTGAGACTGAGCATAAAACAAATTACCACCACAATTAACAACCAAACCTTATTTACAGCAATGGTATACTTAAGCTTGGACATATTTAGAAACTACTAAACCAGAGATGGCTTCTTCTCATGGAATGTCTTTGGCATGCTTGACTTCCTCTTCACGAGCAACAAAGCAAGTAGATATGGATGTAGCCTACGCAGCACGTTTATCAATAAGCTCAGTCAGGAACTCATTGATTTGGTGATCAAACGTGGTCATGGCCATAGTAGTCTGTTTTGGAGCCATGGACTTTCCAGAGACTTTGTCGACAGAACAGTCATACGTAATAGAAACAAAAGAAACAACCAGTTCCTTCAGTTTGGCTGCAAAAGCCACCCTGATGCCATCTAATTTCTCCTCATTGCTAGAAACAATCTCTCACTTATGCTGAATATAGACAGTGTGGCATTCCTCTTTAGGTTTGGTTAGTTGAGAAGTTGAAGCTAAAATTTTAGAACTTTGTGTTAGTAGGTTTCACTGCAATAGCCTCAAGGAAAAGACAGTAATGTAAAATCTAGTTATGCTGAGATTTGTAGACTCATTTAGTATGTAAAGCAAGTCTATGGGTAACCATGCGCCTTGTGATGTAAATGGAGTGACAACTACTTGTTTAATAAAAAAAGTTTATTCCAACAATTGAACTTATTTCTTTTATAGATGTAGGTACGATCACATAAATATATTATTTTATGCCATCGATATTACCTCTTGTTAAAGGATGTTTCAAATTATATTTTATTATAACATAAAGTTAAATTAGGAATTCTTTTGATATAGATATTTCTTTAGTACTTTGTAATGGAAATCTAAAATGTTAGAAATTCTAAAAACTTACAATCAATCCAAAAGTTTGCAACAACCAGCACAATAAATTCTAAAACACTTGCCTGGATATCCCTAAGCATACATTTTCCTATTCAATAAAAAGGGTCAACGCTGATAACATGCATTGCACATTAGACTTCCGAAGAACACATTTTCCTTGGGAATTACCCTCATTTCATTGTTTCTCAGCACAATTTCTCTCTCCAATTCTACAAATTTAATTTCTCATGCTAAAATTTCCATTGGACAATATCTAGGAGAAAATAATAACATGCAGTGATCCACAGATAAATCCCTCAAATTAGAAGATCATATTATGTGTTCAAAACATATAAGTTATGTCTTTATTCTATATAAAGGTCTTATACTCAGTTTTATATTTTTGTTCTTTTTCACTACGTAAATAATCTAGAACCAAATAATATGCTTATGCATCACCACAAAGGAGGTGGCTAGCTATGGATGAGCTATATTATAGAGATGGATATATTATTTATCAAGAGATTTAAGATATCAGGCAAACATTATAAATCTTTCCCAAACAGAAACTGTGCTTTACACAACTAAGGCATCCTTGGTTCAATTGATATTTATATGAAAGTATTATACCTATTACAGAACGAGACAAAAGACAAAAGTATTCCCCACTGCTAAACAACTACCTTTTTCACTAATTAAAAAAATATCTGACTGGTCCCTAATACCTATAGTTTGAACATTCTTTCTTGGCAGGATATATATGTCCACTAAATATATTTATATTATTCAGCAGTCCTTTCAATTCACTGTGGCATTGCCAGTTTCAAGGTTGTTTATAGGGTGGCAATTACTGGCCATTTCAAGTTATCTGGGAGTTTACTATCCATTTTAAGCTGGCAATTTATGAACTGTTCAAGAAGCCAGCCCTGAATGTTAACTACCATTTCTTAATTCTTTATGGTGGTTTAGATTGGGTCTTGAATTTTGAAAAAAAGATACACATTTGGATTCCCCTTTACTGCCATTTATGTATAAATTTTATGTGAAAAAACATATATAAAATAAGGTGAAAAATAATTCTCGAGTAAGAATTTTATCATGTACAGAAAGATCTAGAAGCGGTTTCTGCAAACTAAATAGTATATGTTACTAAATGCATTTCTCTATGGAATTGCTTTTATGATTTTCTATGTTGCACCTTGTGATAGCCAGAATGCTCAAGGAAATAGGAATAATTATAATATCACTCAGGAAATTCTTGATTGGCCCACTCATAAGAATGTGAGCTAGTTGAGGGGATTCCGGATGTTGTGCAATTTCTACAGGGGATCTATCCAAAATTTGGGAGCCTTATGAAACTCTTCGTTGATCTTACAAACAAGGATAAACTAAAATGGAAAAATCAATAGAAGACACATTACAACACACGAAGAAGGTTATATCCAAGTTCCAACAATTATTTGAGCATATCTCATAGCTCTTTTAAGTGGAGTGTGATGCTTCAGGCACCAGCAGAGGGGATGTGCTCATGCAAAATCAGCATCTTGTTTCTTTGAAAGAAAAAATTTGATTGATAATTATGAATCTATGATAAGGAGAAGTTGGCCAACATATGATATAGAAAAGTTCAAACAATATTTGTTCAGGTGGCACTTTATTTATCTAAAGCTCCAAATAGACCAGCAAAATTTGAAGTATTCTTATACCAAAGGAATCACCAAGATGACAAGATGTCTACTATAAAATATGTGTTTACAGTTCACATGCCCAACTGATGCCATGCACCTAAAAGTTCACATGCCTGCAGTAAAGTGTGTAAAAATATCGATAAGAGCATGGTCCATGGAATGCAAATTCAAGGTTGGGGTTTTCATTAGCCCAACATACCATTTCACAAGAATTTTAGGGTTTTTAGGCACTCCCACCAAATCCAGATTTACACATTATTCAAAAAAAATTCAAGCATTCCTTCAAGCAATTGGCATTCATTCTCTACAAATCTTACCTAATTAACTGATATTGATCTGAATCTAAATCAATCAGTTCTGATCTCAGAATTCGGAGATGAATGTACAAAAATTTTCCAAAATCAAAGTAGCCCTAGCAAGCTTAGTGTTGCTACCATTTGTTGTTGCCATGTGGAGTGTGAGCTACTGCTGAGTCTTGTAGCAGCCTTTTGCAACTAACCCTAACCACCTGTAGCATCCCACTGTAGCTGCTCATGACAACCAAGTCTATTGATGTTGCTATAGGTGACCTGCTAAGTGGTGCTGCTGCCAATTGTGACCATCAACGGGGGCTGTAGCAGACTGCTGCTGCTACCCATGACCATTAGCAGGGTTGTAACAAATTGTTGTTGCTACCTATGACCACTAGGTCTGTTGATGTTGTTGTAGGAATTATTGTTTCTACCTATGACCACTAAGTTTGTTGATGTTGTTGTAAATGACCTACAAACTGCTGCTGCTGCCAATAGTGACCATTAACAAGGGTTGTTGCTACCTGACCACTAGCAGGGTTGTAACAAACCATTGTTGCTACCCGCGACCACTAGCAGGGTGCTACTGCTCAATTAGGTCACCAATGAGGGTGTTGTTGCTTAATTATGTCACCACCGAGGGTGTTACTTCAACCCTAGTCTCCATGTAACCCTGTTGTATGTTGTTGTTTCTTCCCTAGACCACCACCGCCTATTGTACATTGTTGCTGCTTCCCGTCAGCTGTGAGTAGCCCTAGAAGCCACCCCATGGTCTACTGTTAGTGCTACTATGAGCTGTGAGCAACCCTAGCAACCACCATGACTGTTGTGTGCACCTGTTGGAGCCCTAAAAAAGATCGGGGGGTATAAGGGACAACCCTAACAGGGCTTAGGTGCATAGAGGGTGACCTTAGCAGGTCACCCGTGAGCTATAGAATCCCCAACAAGAGCTAGGGTGCATAGTAGATCAGCCCTAGCAGGGCTCAAGGGTGTTGCAACAGACCCTAGTTTGGTTAGGGTCTCATGGAATGTACCAACAAGAAGAAGGAAAGAGTTTTAGTGTTGTCGTGAGCTTGTTGACTGCCAACCGGCTTCACACTGAGACCTGTTGTAGCCCTAGACCACCGTTGAGGGTTATTACATCTGCTACGTATAACCACCATAGTGACTGTAGTGTGACAAGAGAAAACCAAGAAAGCATAAATGTTGCCACTGTTAAAGAAAGAAAAAAAACACCAGCCACCAAAATTATCTCTGTCAACCTCAGGCAGCGAGTAGAGGAGCAGTCAAGTGTTGAAGTATTGTGTCTATGAGATGAATTGCAAATGTCCTTTATTTATAGTCTATCAACATTTAAGTTAGTTCCACATAATTAGAAGTTTACATTAAGGTTTAACTTATTTTTCATCTTTGACCCTTTGACTTTAATCTTTTGTGGTACAAAGGTCTTTTTGGTGTTTTGACTTGTGCCACTTGGTCCTTCTCTTGATGGTCTCATTGACCAAGGATAGGGTTAAATGGTCCTCCAAGTATTTTTGTGGTCATAACAAGTTGTCTCATGGGTCCATGTGGTTCTTTCATGCCCACTCAAAGTACATCTTCATAAATAAGGAGAATTACTAAATGTTTTATCTTGATCTCCTTGTGCCACCAAGATCGGGTGCTAGGTTTTTCAACCAGGGGTATATAGTCCCTGGAGAAGGTCTCATAGCCCATAGATCAAGGAGAGGAGTGCATAACTTGCCAAAACCCGGTGTAGGGCTTACTGTGATGACCTGGTAATTGACTAGGTGCCTCATCCCCAGGCTGCATAAAATGACTCAATGTCAAATACTTGGTAACTGACCAAGTGCCTCCATTGTCCGAGAGAATTTCCCTCAGCCCCAGGCTTGGATCCTAGTCCCAAACTAGGTTAAATTCCTGGTTGTTGAATTTTAGCATTAGCATGAATTCTTAAAATTTTGTAGACTGTAAGATAACAAAAGACAAGTGCGGTAGAAACATCAACAACATCACACACATTGAACAAAGTAGTTTTTCACGGGGAAACCTTTAAAGGACAAAACCCCCCAAAAGCATTACTAATTCATCTCTTAAATGAGATGACTGAGTTTCTCAATAATTCTCAAACCCTAATGGGTTTGTACCACAAATAAAAAATCTACGAAAATGTATTTCATGCAAAAATCATATTAGGGCTTTCTACCCTATATCTTCTAGTTTCCTGAAACTTCCAGAATGGTTGCCCAAAATTTACTCTCCCTGCCCGAATCTGCCCAGACTGAGACTGAGATTGCTCGAGATCCCTGTGTGATCCTTGTCAACCTGCTCATGATCCTGGTCAGCCTGCCCGTGATCCTGTCAGCCTGCCCATGCTGCTAGCCTGCTTGAACAGCCTGCTGCTGCCCGAAACTCTCTATCTACTTCCCAAGCCCTCTTTTTGAGCCTTGTATTCCTACCTAGAGGTCTGTCTGCCCTGCCTGAATTTATGTCAGCTATCCTGAAGTTGCTATTTGTCCTAACCGAACCCTGTCTACCCTGCCCGAGCCTCACTGCTACCTGTTGAAAGTCTGTAGCAGCAAACTATGGCTGCCCGAGGGTGGTAGCAACCTACCCAAGGGTGTTGGCAGTTGCTCGAGGGTAGAGGGAGGTGCCTAGAGAGGAGATCTAGCCTACTCGTGAATAGACCGAGACTACCCATGAGGGAAGAAGGCTGCCCATGAGAATTATGAAGGTGATGTGAGGGTTTAGAAGAAACCCTATCTCATGAAGAGAGAGAAGGAGTTGTTGTTGTTCATCAATGGTGAAACCCTATTTTAGGAATAGACTGTAAAATAATGGGTTCCCTAGCTAGAATCCTCCATGCTAGGGCATAACCACAAAAGATGTCCTTCTCCACAATGTCAGCAAAAATATTCCTTGAGTAGTTGTAAGATCATGACCAAGTGTGTGTAACAAAATGAAATGGATTGATCTTCTTTATATCCTTTGAATCACCTATAAGTGGACCAAAAATTAAAAGAACAAAATAATATTATTTTATTCTTTTATCTTTTTTACTTTTACCTTTAGTGGTACTAAAGGTCTTTTTGCACTTTCACTTTGACTCCTTAGTGGTACTAAGGGTCCTTATGTATTTTTGGCTTTTACTTTAGCCTTCTTCAAGTGCCCTATGGTAAAAACAAGTGGTCAAGGTGGTTCTTCATCCCCAATCAAAGTACATCATCATAAATAAAGAGAATTACTAATGCTTTTATCTCACACTCTATTTGACACCAAGATCCGATACTAGGTGTCTTAACAAAGGGTAGCTAAGCCTTGGAGAAGATCACAAATCCCACAGATCGAGGGTCAAAGTGTCTCACATGCCCAGACTTGATATGGGGCTTATTGTGATATCGTTGTAACAGAGCAGGTGCATCAGCCATAAGCTGCATAATTTGACCCAAGGTCAAACACTTGGTAACAGACCAAGCGCCTCCATTCTTTCGAAGAATGGCCCTCAGTATTAAGCTGAGTCGCCCAATGCTATATTGGGTCATCTTCCTATTAACTAAACAGGTGCCTCCATTCAAAGAATGGCCACTTAGCTCTAGGCTGAGTCCCCCGATGCTGGACTGGTTCCACATCTTGGTCCCTAACCAGATGTCTTCATTCAACAAAATGGTCACACAACTCTAGGCTGAATCCCCCAGTACTGGACTGGTTCCACAACCTGGTCCCTAACCAGATGTCTCCATTCAACAAAATGGATACTCAACTCAAGGTTGAGTCCCCCAGTGCTGGACTGGTTCCACATCCTAGTCCTTTACCAGATGTCCCCATTCTCCTAAGAGAATAGCCCTCGATGTTGCTAAGGAAAAATCAACACTGGTAACTGACCAGGTGCCTCCACTCAGTGAATGGCACTCATCTCTAAGCTAAGACCCCCAGTCCTAGACTAGGTCAAATTCCTGGTAACTAACCAGGTGCGTCCATTATCCCAGAGAATAGCCCTCAGCCCCATGTTGAGTCCCCCAGTCCCAAACTAGGTCAAATTCTTGGTAACTGACCAGGTGCCTCCATTCAAACAATGGCCCTCAACCCTAGGATGAGTCCCCTAGTCCTGGACTGGGTTAAATTCCTGGTAACTGACCAGGTGCCTCCATTCAAAGAATGGCCCTCAGCACCAGGCTGAGTCTGTCAGTCCCAGACTGGTTCAATTTCCTGGTAACTGACCAGGTGCCTCCATTCTCCTAGAGAATGGCTCTCAATGTTGCTTACGAAAAAATAAACATGATGATCATCATGAGATCTTTTTTAATAGAGACAAACCATCAACTTGGATAGTGTGATACCAGTTTGAGAAAGAATAAAGTGGTATTTTCCCCTTTGATTAAATGCTTTGTTCGTTAAAATTCATTGTGAAAAATCATATGATCAAGTGGAGTGTTGTTGAAGATGGCATTACTGATGATAACAATGATGGCGACAATGATGATGACAATGATGATCATGAGAATGATGACAAAGAAGATGATGACAATAATATAGTTTAAGATGATGACAATGATGACAAGAGGAATGGTGATCATGACAATGAAAAAGACAAGAACAATTCATCATCATAGTAATCATTATACCTATGACATTGGCAATAATGAAAGTGGGTCAGATACTAGTTGTTCCACACACATTTGTTGTGAAGATCGTGTCCCCTTTTCCAACACTCAATAATGCCATGTATTGCTTGATGTTTCCCCTTGACTCCTCAATTTTTCTATTACAAGTGAATTCCAATCAAAATAACAATAAGAAATGGAACTAAAATTTTATGTTGAGGCCAACTAAGGAGAGGAACACCTATAAACCATGCGGCATACAATGGAAAAATATTGAAACTATCATGGGCTTAAAATTCTAATAGAAGAGACATCATCAAGCAAAAGCACAAGGAACTTGAGTTTGGTGAATCCTCGTAGGGTAGCATAAATGATACGAGTACATAGGGGAAGTAAGGGGAGTAAAAAATGGCAATGTTGACTCATAAGCAATAGACATCATACATGCCAACAAGGATTACCTGAGAACCATATAATGATCCCATGCCAAATATTCCCATGGGAGAGCTTGTTCGTTTGGTGACCCAAGTCCCCACAGAAGGCCAATGAGTCATATAGAAATTTTATGGACCGGGATTTTCTAAAAGAGGTTTTTAGTGCTCGTGGACCATGCACATTATTTGAAATGACCATACCGACACTATAAAGGGAGTATTTGGAATACATGTATTAGATAGGTGCCATTGCACTAAGGATTGTTATTGAGGCCCTACCATTGTATAAGGAAGAATTGTCCTAAAAAGGGATTTATGGCTCATGGACCATGCACACACCTCAAAACTACCTTAGGACTTGTAAAGAGAATCTTTGACCTACAGGTTTCATACGAGTGCCACTAAATGGTTGTGTACGTCAAGGATAGTTTTTAGGGTCATGAACATGGTTCAAAAAGGAAAACAATGTATTGGGGCCTAAAATAGGATTTTATCATTCATGGAACATGCACATAATAAAAAACCACAACACAACCCAAGTAGAGTGAATAATTGTCCTACATGGATCATATTATTGTTGTTAGAATATTTCAAATGGCATGGATGGTTCTTAGGGCCTTTTGTAAGGTTTAGGAATAAACAACGAGGATGTAAGCCCTAAAATATTCATCTTTATGTCTAGTGGACATGCACATGGTTCTATATCACCTCACATGTCTTGTAAATGGAATATTTTGCTTTCAAGCGGGATATAGGTGCCATTACAATGTTTTTAGCATAGATTATGGGTCTTGGTTCCTTAACCATGTTACACAAACTAAATCTAGGGTATTTACTATTATGCATGAAAGTAATCTTTTAGGGCTATTGCATCGAGAATGGGGCTATAAATTGTCTTAGTAATTATCTTTCCATGCATAGGTTTAGAGGTTTGGAGGTAATATTGGTTGAGGATAAGGAATAAGGGATATGATATCATAATGTTTAATAAAACAAAGATACCTTTGAAGTGACAACTATGATATAGGCTCCTCATCGAAATAGCAACCACTTGGTGTAGTTATCTACTGAAATAGATTGGACCTCTAATCCACACTGTTTTAGGATGCTACCCCTCATTAATGGCTAGAAAACGTCTATGTGTTTAAATACTACCCGTAAGAGGATCAAGGGATAAAATTGGATAGATATAATAGCTACCTAGTACAATTTCCCTTTGAAATAGAATGCTTTTAGTTCACACTGCTTCGGGTTGCTACCCCTCATCAATGGCAGGAAAATGTCTACATGTTTAAATACTACCTGTAAGAGGATTAAGGGTAAACTTGGATTACAACTTAGTATAAACCCAAATATGGAGCACACTTGCATCCTCAAACAACTAATTGATAGAAAACTACAAATTCAGAGAATTTATCTAACTTACAGGAAACCATTAAGTATTACAAGAATTCATCGAGCATTACTAGAATTTATATTGAAAGGAATTTAATGGCACAACCTCAGATTCTTGAATATTTTGTATGAAAATACCCAGGTTTATAAATGCACACTCTATTCTGGAACAACGGCCTTCAAACGAATCCCTAATCAATAGAACTCTGGCTACATCGCACCACCAAGGCGATTACGTGTAACTTCAACCGTAATCTGGATAAATTCCACAGATCGATTCAATGTCTAGAGCTACCAATGATTTGCAAGTGCTGAGACGAACGATTCTTTTTCTCAGATAGATTTTGAAATGCCATTCCTCAGTCATCAATGATTTGGTGTTCTCCTCAAGCTATGATATTGGATCGTAGTTCTAATTTGAGCATTCTTCAAATGCTACACCTACGATCTAACCTGAGAAACTCCACAGATCCATTAGTATCTTCCTCCTCTCTTCAGAGACCGGTTGATCATCCTTGCATCGAGACCCTCCTGGAAGGATCAAGGTAGTCAGGTAGGCATATTGGGGAAAAGGTTTTTTTTTTTTTGTGGTTTCATTTTTTTTGTTTTTGCATTTTTATTTTGTTAAATTTTGTTAAATTTTTTATATTTTTTATATTTTTTATATTTGTCTTTTATATGATTTTTTTTTAAGAAGACTAAACAATTTTTATTTTCAATTTTCTTAATTTTTCATTAGGGAGTACTTGAGTTATTTTCCTAGATTTTAGGAACTTACCATCACATACCTAGTTTCCATCAATGTGAAATTAAACCCTTCCAAAGGGCTCTAGTCCTTTTTAGAAGTGTAAAATTAAAATTGCTTTTCAAAAAAAAATTTAATTTGAATTTTATCCTTCTAATTAAGAAGGGCATAATTTATATTGACATTTCAAAAGAAGGGAAACATTTGAAATTACCCATCCATATAAATTTCTCAAGATGTTGAAATTCCTATGTTATAAAGTTCAACTCATCATTCAAAATACTAGAAATATGATAAATTATAATCACTTACTCACTCATGTCGTGCACTCAATTCTTAGTTGTGCAAGATGACCAGTAAGCATTGATGACTACGAGGCACTAGCCATCGAGATGTGACTCTGACTCTCAAGTTACTTGGGGTTGCAATCTAAAGTGTGGCAATGTGTCAACAACTACGACTCTAACAAAAAAGAACAACTACGACTCTCACAAAAAAGAACAACTACGAGTCTAACAAAAAAGAACAACTACGAGTCTACTACTAGGCTCGAAGCGAGCTCAAAACTTTGTGCCTACTACCTATGTGAACCTCGCTATCAATGTCCACTCTTTTTTCATCAAAATGAAATTCAAAAGGCCGGTTTGATAGGTCCTCCTCTACAAGACTTCATTTATTGCATGAATGTCATGGACTCACGACAACTATAAATAACACTTGATGTCATGCAAATACAAATAATGGCATGCAGCTAGGATCACAAACTGTGCAGAAGCTGATTTATGCATTGCTAGAGAGAGGTGTCATTGGGCACACGATATGGAGAAACAATGGTGATTAATCAAATTAAAAAAAAAACAATTGTTGGCTCAAGAATAGTCTTCAATTTGATGGGTGGCATGATCGTGATATTAAGGCAAGCCAACCAATGACAAATGATAATAAGCTAGGGCTTGCAGATTATTTGCAAATTAAGGAAGCTTATCATTAAAATACAGAAGTCATTGAAAATTCTCATCCAAAAAAAACTTTGAAGGAACAAGTGGAAGTTCTATTGCATCTCATATTTTTGGTGGAAATTCGAAAGGAACCGGCACAAGACTTGGGGGACCAGTAAGGAATAATTGGGGATTCCTTGAATTCCAAATTAAAGTGCCTTCATTTAAGCTTGTCTGGAAGGTGGAATCACATGAATGGATTAAGAGACTCCCTTGAGTATTCAAGTAATGGAATAATTACAATGAATAAAGCGAGATTGGTTTGGCATTCCAGCATATGGAAGTACTGAGTTATGCTTCCACTACTTTATCCATTGGAAGGTAACTTTTAGAAAGCTTATTCTCTCTTTAATTAGATAGTTGTCCTATCAGATATATGTATCATCATTTTTGTAAATTTGTTGTTTCTATAGGTTGGCACTGTTATTTTCCTTCGTATTTGGGTCTTGATAAATACAATATCTTGGTTGTAGCTAGAGTTTTTCTTTTGTAGTCGGCTATGATATTGTCCTTGAGGTTGTTGCTTGGATGAGATTAAAATTGTATTTTTTTCTAGAGAATTGAGAGTCCTAGAAATACTACACACATGCAAATTAATTTTTATGAATCATTGATATGATAGAGTTATACTTATCAAAACCAAGAAGCCTATTTTTTTGCAAGTAACTCTATAGCTAAAGTGTTTGAATTGTCCAAAGGAGAGCAAGTTGCTAAAGTGCTTGTACAATTGGTTATAACTTATAAGAGATGGTATATGTACTTCTATTGATTTCCAGTTCAATCATTCTGGATCTCTTTTGTCATTAACAAATCAAATAAGATGTGTTACTTGAACTGTGACAAAGGTGTGAACCAACATTTCCTTTGTTTAATGCATTACTGAAAACTTTAAAGTATATATTCTGATGGAAATTGATATCTATCTCTTGTGGTTATAAAAAATGTATCAGCTGCATTGTCAAGCCAACTATTTTATTGTGGACACTGAAAATCTTTAACTATAAGTTGATATTCTCTTTACAATCTTATAATGACATTCATCTGAAAATGGAATGATAAGTAGAGACAGTCTCCTACCCTGCTTATCAAAGTTCTATGGAGCACTTCAAGGGTCCATTTAAACGATAACTTTTTTGCATTTCTCTTTGGACAGTGAATATTTTATCTAAACTGACATGGACAATTGGTGGCTGTATGCAGCCTTTTCTTTTTATGGTGATAAAAATTGCTTACTTGTGTATGCATGGATTTTTCAGAACATGTGTGGTGCTAAAGAAATATGGAGAGGTTCTAGATTTGGTGCCGCCTCAAACTAAAGTTCATAGTATAATTTTTGGGCGAACTTGGATTGATTCACCTGGTGAGATGGTGCTGACAAATTTGACCACAAGAGATAAAGTGGTGCTGTACTTTCAACCATGTGGCTAGTTTGGGTATGAAATTGATCCTGTTTATTTTTCACTTTCTTTATCTATAGGGACTTGAGAATAAGATGTCATGCTTAATATTTTCTGGAGATTGGCATTGTCTCTTCTCAATGCTATTGATTGATTATGCAAAGGTCATTCCAAAGCTATAGTACTTCCATAGCTCTCTGCGTTTGTGATTCTTGACATGATATTATTGTACCTACATACTTTTCAAAGCACTGGTTGGGAATAGACCTACTTGCTATAATCTATATGAACTAAAGAAGAAATATGTTTCAAATTATTTACTTTTCAGAGTCTGGGTGGGCATCATACCTATTTTCCATAATAAAATAATCATATATTATCATAATGTATATGTAATAAAGGAGATAAGATAAGATAATTTCGTTAATGTTCAAACAAGTGACCACAAAGTTGGTCAATGGGACTCAAAAGTACATCCAATGTGAATAATTGCAAGCAGAGAAAGAACTAAGTAATTATTCAATAGAACTGCAGCAAGTAGTGTAGATACAAAATCAAGATCAAAACTATGTTAAGCATACAATGTTGTTGTCTAGACATCTGGAGAAAGTAGATAGGTGAGAGAAAGAGGATGGTTTCATCTGAGTCATCGATCAATGAGGGAACCAATGCACTTCCTGATGTTGTCATCTGACGAATATCCAGGGATGAGGGGGCTTGGATGTGAAATCATGGGGGAATACCTGGAATCTTTGAATGGAATATTGGCTACTTGAACAGACATGGAGAGCAGTATTTTGTGTAGAGTGAATCTGGCCCTGGGACCTATGGATACTGTTGTTGATCTTGTGTGTTTGATTATGATTTTATTTATGGCTCCCTCTTCCCCATTCCTCAGTCATAGTGTTGCTAAGTGCGCTTTCTTTTTTAATATGACTTTAATTTATGGTTACGGATTTCTTGTTTTGTTTCAGCTTACAGAAATGTCCAGAAGATTATTAGTCTTGTTGATACAGCTTCTAGTCTTACCTTGGTTGTTGATACAGCTTTTGAATTTGCTTGTTCTATCCTTGTCTTCCATTTATCTTCTAGTTAATTTATTTAATGAAGATCCTTTAACTGTATATGCCACTTGCCCATGTTACTCATAACAGAGTTTTGTTCTTATGGATTTGGAGCTGATATTTCTTCTACATAGGGAGTGCAGTGCTCATATCATATATGCCTCCAAAATGTTAGATGTTACTGTCTCATGCTTTCATGAAGAGTATTCAGTTTAAATTTAGAAATAATTTCAAGCATATGATATGTTTGATGACATCCTCTATCCTTTAAAAATTTTAACGACAAAACAAAGTTAGATGCATTTGGGACGATGGACCATGGCATTAAGCATAAATGATAAATTAGGAATTATGGGTAGGAAAGCCCCCTTGCTGTTGATGCCTTGGTGGTCAAACAGTTGAGGTCCTCCATGAATAATGACTCCATGTGTTCAATGGTCTAATCTGATGTTGGATCAACATCCTCCAACTCAATAGCTGTATAATCGTTACAGCGTTAAACCAAAAACGTTTTCAATTGAGAAATAAAAAAATGGAAATACTAAAGTAAACATTGAGAATGACTAAGTGAGGCATCAAAAACTAAGTGAGAACAAGCTTGGAGCTTACCTATTGGGTTCTCCAACAACGTTTGAATTTGATTATGGAACCCTTCAATGTCCTCTCCAAGTTCTCACAAATCTCCTTAACAACTAAAGAATCCCACTCAAAACCATGACAAAGATGAGTGAAATGAGTGATAGAATGAGAGAAAATGTAGCGAAACAAGGCTTTTATATGCCCCTAAACCCTAGCCATGAGGTGTGGGGATTACTAGGGCCTTCCTTAGGCTCCACATGTAAAAAAAAATGAAAAAGTCCCAAGTTGGCACATGGGAGTGCTTTGGGAGAGTTCTTTTAGTTTTGGAACAATCAATGGGTTCAACTTTAGGAGTGTGCGATTTGGGAGTGCCAAGTGTTTGATTTGGGAGTAAATACTTAGCTCCAGCTATTGTAGGTGGTTTCATTGGACCATGCAAATCAACATGTACTAGATCATTCCAGAAAATGCAGAACATGGTCAAGATTTACCCATGCTTTCATACCTTTTAATATGCACCATGAGAGTCATACACCAGCTGCATACATGCAATAAGATTTAACCATGATTCTAGTGACTACAGATGCCATGATCTCTTGGCAGATCATGTAAATTGCATCATAGAGATGTAATCACATATAGAGACCATAAAAAATGAGATAAAATTAATTTGATCTAAGAATGGCTTTGGCAGGGTAGGCAGGTCTTGTTACAATACTAAGGGGATTTTGAGAAAACAGATCTCACCGTAGCCTAGCTTCTCGAGTTTATTTCTACATTGTCACCGTAGACAGACATAAAAGAAAGAAAGCCAAGAAATAGTACAAGTTCAACATCAAATTTTGTAAAAGGTAAGGTTATGAGGGCAAGATGGCATTATGAAAGGAAGGAAAAGCAGATGGCATTGAATCTGCTAGGTGGTATTGTACAACAAGTTTAAGATTTCAAATGAACCCTAGCTCTACAATTTTGGATATCATTTTTTCCTAAATCATTTTCCTCTTCTTCAATGGCTTATACTAAGATGGGGCTTATACTAAGATGGGCGAATTTTAAGGGATGTCCAAAAAAAATGGGCGAATTTTTAATATTAAAATGGTTTTTTTTTAATTTAATAAATTAGCCCATATTTTATTTTATATATAATTTCCCTTGACTAAATAGCCCGCCCGCCCGATTAACCTCTGAAAATTCATAAAACCTAATTTCGCCAACCCGTCCATGGGAAAATCGTGACATTCACCCCGATTTCTTCTGTAATGGAGAGGTGAAATTGCCAAAAATTTACAGTTTTGGAGGATAAATGAAGATGATTCACCGGATAGGTTAAAAATTTGGTATTCCGTCCCTATTTATGGATTTTTGGGTAAATTTGTTTTAGTTCGTCCCTGATTTGCAGGCCCTGGATGTTCATGCATTGGGTATGGAGCAGCACAAGATTTGGGTCTGCTTCAGGTGAAAACGGATGGCACAGGTATGCTACATCGATTTCCTTCAAGAGTTTTCCTTACAGGGTCAGCCAGGAGACTGGATTCATGATCCGTGGATGGATAAGAAATTGACTTGCCTGGATTATAGAGCAGTTGGAAGTGGATGGTCACAAATATTGTTGTTCAAAGGTTCCTTTGGATACGGGAAATTTAGGAGGAAGAATGAACGATGATCAAATCTCATTTGTCATTTGATTGCACTTTACCCATTTAGGTTCAGGGACGATGCTTCGTGCAATTCACCCATGCTCAAATTCTCTCACTTCTTTGTGTTTTCCGAACCAAAGTGGTTTCTGCCCAAAATACCCTGTGGGGAATACCCTTTTCAGAACAACATTCACAGTCGATTCAAGGAAAAATACTAATAGATATCGGGCAACGAGGAGATATGGGAGTAGGATAGTGGTGTCGGTTATTACCAACGAAGAAGGCAGAGGAAGAAGAGGAAAGGAGTGGAAAGGAGTGTTGCCCATGGTGGGTGTTCAGGAGTTCATTGGAGAGAATTTCTTCAGAATGGTGGCAGGGGCTACTTCTGCCCCTGTTGGGAAATTCATTGCTTCTCCCCAAACTTTTCTTCATTCTTTGGATCCAAGAGTAAAGCAGGTGAGTTTCTGTTTTTTCCATTTGTTGATGTGATTTTCAGTTGGCACAGAATCAATAACAATATTGCAAACTTAGGAAATTGCTGTGAGGGTAGTTAATATCATTAAGTAAATTTAGCTGGACGTGACCTTTGTGTTGGATTGTTGATAGATTGTTAGGAATCAGAATTTCGCATCAAAACCATTCAAAATGCTCTTTTCAGAACAACTGGATTTTATAAATGTCAAATATTTCATTTCACGATAAGATGGATGCAGAAGATGGCCTATATTTTAAATCTTTCCATTAGGTCAACGCCACTTTCCCATTACTTTGTCTATTACAAATCCTTACTTAAACTATTGATGTAAAGGACTGGCTCAGGAATATGCTCAGAACTGCTGACGTAAAGGACTGGCTCAGGAATATGCTCAGAACTGCTGATCTCATAGTAAAGGACTGGCTCAGGAATATGCTCAGAACTGCTCCGGAATCATGGTAGCCCCATCTACTATGTATGTGACAACAATGCCAAGGCACGTCGAGGCTCAATTATTAGAGATTTAGAGTTTAATCTTTAGAATTGTGATGAAATTTTGGTTTTCTTTGAAAAATATTTGCAGATATAACAATATTGGATTAATTTTGGTATGAGGATTTATTATAGAAGAATTTAATGGCGCATATTCATATTTTCAGGTAAAAATGATGTTGAATTGAGCATATGGAACACAAAATAATTGTACAAGGTGACCCTTAGACAAATCTTACACATTCAAGGTGATAGCAGACGTGCTGGCCTTATAAAGAATTCAACAATCAAACAAAAAACAAGCAGTCTTGATATTTTGCAGAATAAATGGCAACATTTGACATTCATATGTTTCACAGTAAAAGAAACCTTCGATTACTCCAAATTACTGAAACATCAAAAGACAGAACCGAGGTCATGAAAAATGAAATCTCAAATTCAATCTCACTACTCAAACATACATTCGTATCACTGACACAAATACAATGTAAAGCTCCTACTGAAAAGCTTTAATTACTCTCAAGAAAGTCTACACAGATATAGATTATATCTGGAAATAACAGTAGGGAGAACAATTAGAGACATTCGTTGAAAACACATCAGAATCTTAATCTTTGGATTAATTCCTATATGCAAAATTTATACACCATCGACTCAATAACTCCTTTAGAGGTCCTCTCAAAAATCTGCCAGCCTTGTGTCTGAGCTCGAATCTTTCTTATATAGGAGAGGAAAACCTAACCATTTTCTATTTGCTCTAACTGCCTTGCAAACTATCCTCACTCCTGTCAATATCATTCTGTTTTAAACTTTGGTTAGACTTATCTAACTACCCCTTTTTTCCTTACTTCTTCTTGTTCAAACTCTTTGTAGTGGTCTTTGGCTGAGGTGACTGACCACTCCCTTATACTCTTTCTACACAGCTAGCTGGCCCTACTGGCTGGCCAGATGTCTACCATAACATCTGTTGCATTGCCTGGATAACTGCCTTCCTTGACAACTGTCCCATTGGTGGCATGAAATCCTGCTGAATTGGCTATGTGAATGCCTGCCCACTCTGCCCACTTGGCTGCTCTATTAGCTATTGTGCTGGCTGTACTTAAGGCTCCCCTTGTGGTGGTAGAATAAGCTTATGATACTTGGAGACTTGGTGCCAATCTTTTCCCATAGGATATTGTTGGGATTTTAGAGATTCTAAAACTCTCTCAACATTTGTGATTTTTTCATAAGATATAAGGGGTAATTTTCTTAGCAAAATTTTCAACTTTATCCATATTTCAAATTCAACAGTTAGTTCATCGACTGCAACATCTCCTCCTAGTGGACCATGTAGCTCATCAAACTCTCCCTTTTCATTTTTCTTTTGAATCAAGAGCTCTTGGTACTCTTCCTTCTTTTATATATATATATATATCCATGACCATCCCACAAGTGGGGAAGACCCTTGGCTATGGCCTCTTTGAATAAACCCTTAAAAAATGCAATTTTTGAAGTCAAAGCCTTTATTTTGTTTTGGGTTCTATTCAGTAGATTTTGCTTGATTAACATTTGGTTGGTCCATTTTATCAAACAAGTTCTGTTGGAAATTTGTAACTCTCCCAGTTGTCTTTTAGTTTGGTTGTTCAAATAGCTGATTACTTTTGTTTCAATCTTAGGTTTGTCTTCAAGCTCCTTTTTTATCCTTTTGTTTCTTCAGTAGCTGTAGTGGCAAGTTATAATTCATCTTGGATTACTTCACAATGGTCCCACTTGTTGAGGATCTCTTGTGCTGTTTTTTTCCCATAGCACTCTTTTGGCTCCTTTTAGGAGATCTTCCCCTTGCAGATCTATTACCTGTTTAGAGACTTATTTATTCAAATCATCTCTCTGACTCTCCAAATCCTCAATGAGGTCATCTTTCTCACCTATTTCTTCCTCAAGTTATTTTATTCTGTTGTCCCTCTTATTAGTCTGCTCAGATAGAACATCTTCCTCCATGGCTTACTCTGTATGTTTTACTGAGGTCTGCAAGTCTTGCTCTTTTGTATCTTGCTCTGTTTCCCCTGTGGGCTGAGTGGTCTCCTGAGCTAATGGAGATACTAATTGGGGAATTGATTGAGTAGAAAGGGATGTTTGCTTTAATTTTGTAGCAGAAATTTGTAACTTTAGGTCATCCACTTTCTTCCTATACTCTTCCATCTGTGACCTATACTGCTTCATGCTATCATAAATCCTGTCCTTCTCTTCCTGCAAGTTTAATAATTTTGGGGTTTGAACAGGCTTTGCATCAAGGATATTTAGCCTCTTCCTTAAATGATTAATCTCATTATCCTTTTCTTGCAAGAGGAATTGGTCATGAGATGTCTCAGCTGGATTTATCCATAGGGCCACTATCCTACTTTCCAGCTCTGTGATAGTAACCTGCTTGGCTTTAACCGTTGTTTTCTCTAATTTCAACAGTTTGTCAGATTTTTGCAATGCCATTCTTAGCTTCTTTTGATTAAATGAGGAGTGCAACACATTCGTGAACAACATATTGCTGGCTTGCTTGTTAAAATCAACCTTGTCAAGGGGGCTGAATAACCCAAAATGTACATTTTACTCATTTGTCTTCCAATCATCAAATGATTGGGGGGCTGAGACTTTTGGTTCCAGAATTGACATTCTGAGGGTATCTGCTTTGTGATATTCCGCAGTTAGCAATATTTTTGTTCCTGGATCTATCTTAACTCTTTGATTGTGTCCATACTTTGTTGTCTTGAACCTATATACTTAACATGTAGGTTTGACTGCACTTGAACTATGCTTGCAGGAGATGACCCTTGTTGCATTAGGGGTGTGGGAAGCACCAATGAAGGGTAGTGTCTGGTAGTAATAGGTGGCACCTCTTTGCTTGCTGGGGTTTTTTCTAGTAATTCCTCCACTTCACTTTGTAGATCCTCAATTTGAGTATGTTCAACAATTTCTTGTTCTCACTCTTTTTCAGCTTTGACCCTGGCTTTCTTGCTTGGTGGCTACACCTCAGTTCCATCTACATCCATGTTTGTACAGGATTCTACAACTGTTCTCTTAGCCCCTATTTGTGAATCTGTGGGTGTTTTCTCTGCATCATTTCCAACAATATCCTGAGCTTGCTCCCAATTAAATAGGTTTTCCACTTTCTCCTAGCCAGGACGAGGCATGCATTTTTATGCTGAATTCTTATTTTCGACCCTCTTTTTGGAAATGATCTGGTGAGGGTCATAGGGCCACATTCCTGTCTTTTCCAAATTTAGTTGATTTAACAGATTTTCTTTGTAAGATAGGGAATTTTTGGTCTTTAGTATTTACCAAGAAAGGTCTTAGATCTTTAGGGAACCTGAAAGTGATGGGATTTTTATACTTCACAAAGTGAACTTGATTAGAGATAAATCATTGTCTGATAAACTCCATGGAAAACACTCTTGGAGTTAGAAAGGAAGGTAACTTGTAAGGTTCCTCTTCAAAAGCATATCCCCTCAAAATAGTAAAATATTCATACAAGAACCAATCTCCTACTTTGGTATCAGGGCTACGCTGCAGAAGCTTCTGATACTTAGGAGAAATTCTAGGAGGAGATGCATCATGCAACAAGGAGTAAGCTAGTGTCATGACCTTGTCTGTAAATTCTTTAAATTATGATTCCCTGGTTTCTTGAGGACTAGATCTGTCCATGTATAGACAGGTAGTTGTTTTCCTTCCTAGTCCCTCAGTTTCATCTCTATCCCTTTAAAATGTTGAAAATTTTGACACAGAAACATATAAAATAACATTGATGGATATCTAAATCTCTCCAGAGCAAGGTACTCTGCTAGTTGGTTGTGGATTTTCTCAGCCAGGTGATGACAAAGGTCAAATCTGGGGGGCATCACCCCTGTTGATGGAGTCAGGAGGGATAAGAATCCGAGGATAATTTCAATTACAAACTTGTCATCATCATATACCGAGATGATACAAATCAAGGCTATGGCTTCTTTTGATTTACTGAGAAATCAACAATTACATAAGGATGTGGATTGGTTGGGATAGGGGGGCCTTCTTTTAGATTCTGGGCTAGGAGGTTACTTCTTTCCATAGGTTTTAAGGCTTGATAGGACGAGGGTAGGGCTTCTTCATCCAAAAATTGTAGGGTTGGTAAGTCTGGAAAGCATAGTACTTTAGCTAGGGCATCTGCAGACACGATGCACAGGGTCTTGGTTTGGTTTGGGGACAAAATTACTCGTTTATCAAAGGAGTATCTAATTGAGCACCAATGGACAAATTTTGGTAAATGCACGACTGGGGGACAAACTGCAGTGATATGTTCTTCAATTCTGCAGTGATATGTTCTTCAATTGTTAATTATTTTCCCTTCTTTTCCCATACACCATCCCTTCCTAGCCAACCTAGCCATCACAACCAGTACAGAAAAATGGAAGAAAGAAAGAAACAGGAAAAATAAAAAGAAAAAACAAGGATACATGCATTGTATGGCCATTCTATCTCACACAGAACAAGATCTATTGGATTGATTTTTTACATTATTTGATTCAGGTCAGCTAAGAAACATGGAAATGGCATCAATGGAAACCATGCAAGAGCAATCAGACATGATTGGAATGGCCACAAATACTAGCCTTCCTCAGAAAAGGGGCAGAGAAGATGAAATTGGTGCTGGATTAACAGATAAGAAATGGCCAGGATGGGACTGCACAAATTTGTGAACTCAGAAATGGCCAGGGTGGGACTACGAAAAATTGACATACTCGGGATTATGGTGAGTATTGACTGTTGACACTCTGTTAACAGAATTCATAAGAGCATTGAGACTGGAGAGTATTGATCTGTCAATACTCTGTCAAGGAAAATCGTAACAACATTAAGGTAAGTATTCATCTCTGAGCTAGACTTGCCGTACTAGGGAGTGTTGGGAGTCATACACAAGAGTGTGGAAACTATGGTTTGGAGGTCTAATGCATACGGGGAGGATTTGTGATGGGCATACTTTTCTGGGTCAAAATTTAGAAACGAAGGTCTCCCACCAAAATCTGCCCCTTGGTCTCTAAGTTCTCAAAGAATGAATAAAAAAACTCTTGCTCAATGACTTAGTGAAAATCTTCCAATTATGCAATGAGAGCAAGCCAATAGAGCATTAACCATTTTCCTAAAGCCATCGATCCTACATATAGGGTCATCATTCAAAGTGATTTGGAGTGAGTAATATTTCCAGAATGAAACAATATTTGACCTTTCAATGGCATAATTGCCTTTAAAGAGTGGTCAATGAAGAACACTAGTAAAGCAGGGCATGTAGGATCCTTTTTCCCATCTTGCACAATATTGAAAAGGAGATCTTAGGGTTGCTTGATCCATAATAAGAGTCAGATTTTGGTGTTTGATCCATAATAAGAGTCAGAATCCATCAGGCCCTAAATTGAAAGAAGAGAGTTCAGTCTAAAAGGTGTTTCAGCAGGACCATGTGCTACAGTCCAATAACTGTGCACATCAGAGTGACAATCGACAGTGTTATGGACACATGTCGCACTTATATTTTAGTTGTATGCACGTAAGCAGTGACCCAGGGGAACAACTTTGGGTGCAGTCTCACAATTTAGTTTGACACAGGTTTGCTGAAGTGGATAGAGATCTCAACAAGTGGTTATGAGCAGAAGCTCATAGTCATAAAAAATTGTCACATCTTTTCTCTGTCTTTTCATCTTCTTGACTATTGTACACTAATGTATTGTTGAGATATGAACAAATGAGATCTACATTGCTTCATATTCATCATGTTGTATTTATATTCCTTTATCATTTTGTAATGGGGTTGAGTGAAGGTAGTAGTATAGTTGATTCAATTCCATTGGATCTCTGGAGTTTGTAGAAATTGATGGATTGTAGTTGCTGATAAAAGCTTCAATTCTGTTCATATCTTTGTTGTACATAATGTTTTGTTTAATGAAAATTGGGATTTGATATTTTCTTCAATTTTTTGTGCCTATTGTGTGGATTCATTTTCCAAGATTGTTTGATTACTTCAATATTTGCTTGCCATTTTATATTGGTTGTGTATGTAGGATTATATATTGCAGTTGTTGCACTTATTTCCACTAGGCATACTTTGGGATCATATTGGTATTAGACTTTTAGAGAATTTGTTTCACATGTAGTTGCTGATTCGCTACACAATTTATGGGCAATATTTTGCTCTCAGACAAAGAGGGAAATGGAGGATGAATTGCAGAGTTGTGTTGGAATGGTTGAAGCCAAAGTTGCTACTCTAAACTCAAAATTTGGGCCTGTGGATGGTCAATTAATGAATAAAGCCTATCTGATGGTCAATTAATGAATATAGCCCATAGAAATCTGCACTTCTGAAGAATGCCTTAGGGCACTTGGGTACATTTGTGAATTGGGATCTTGGTAGGGCACACTCATCCTGAAATCATATTGTCAGGGATGCATCAATTGGAAGAGTTGGCTGACAGATCTGTTGAAGACAAGCTGCAAGCAGATTTTCTGAGGCTCAGGGAAGCCATGCTGGTCTGTTCTTGGGTGTACATGATGCTAAAAAATTTCTTGGAGGAGGGTCATTGGAGCATAAGGGTTGCAATCTGTAAAAGATGGGAACAAGGTTCTTTTGCACAAACTGCTCTAGATTCATAGCTTATTCCACAAAATAATCTAGTGTTCCTACATACCCTGTCAAATGCTACATAATATGACAAATTCTAACCAAACCAGGCCTCACGACCTTTTTTCCATTAGATCCTTATGTGACCTCAATCTAACGAGGAGTATCCAATCTGTGATATATGCATGATTATCTAGTTATGGGAAATCAATGCATGTTGCTTGTTTAGTTCCTCCAAAAAATGCTCTACCTAAGGGTGATTAGTCATGTCGTTTTTGCATGTGCAAAGTTGCAAACATATTTAAAAATAAATAAAATTATCTCATGCATATATTACAGAACTATGGAAAATATATGATGCAACAAAGAAGGAAAAATCAAAGTTTGGAAACTATTCATATATGGGACCTTCCTAACAATCTACAATTCAATGGAAGAACCCAATGATCTAATCCATGCTGCACTACAAAATATGGATTTTTGTTTAGTTGATCATAAGGTCGAGCCATAATTGACTGCGTATAACTATTATAGTGTTTACGGAAGTAGGTATTTTCATGTGATGTATAAGAGCATCATTGACCAAAGTGATCATCCTGTTTATCTCCAAATTACTTGGTTGGAGAGCGAGAGCCATAATTGACTGCGTATATCTATTATAGTGTTTACGGAAGTAGGTATTTTCATGTGATGTATAAGAGCATCATTGACCAAAGTGATCATCATGTTTACCTCCAAATTACTTGGTTGGAGAGTGAGAGGAAGTTCAAGAATTTCATAGTTTGGCAAGGGCAGTATTATATGAGATGCAATCATTAGGGATGCAATACCTGAAGGAACTGTTAAAAACCACATATTAGATTAGGATCTCTATCTTTTGATACATCAACCAACACAACAAAATCTTGTAGAGAACAGAAACCAACATCATTCAATATTGATTGTGGATTTATGGGAATGCTACCTTGGAGAATACGATGCTTTTTCTATGGAAATAAGGTTAAGAAAAGGGACTTAATCTAGAATCATTTTCCTTGTTTCAATAGTTATGTGCATACTTTCATGGTGAGATACTTTGGTTGATGACCTAATATGCCAAATAGAAGTCTCTAAGATATTTCATAATGAAAAGGCATAACCAAGTAGCACTATTAGATAATGGAGGGGCATTCAAGATCCAATGACGACACATTTAAGGAATCACTCCATGCAGTTTGGAAGGAATATCTCCAACTATTTGATATCAAATCTTAACACCACTTGTATTTCTGTTGCAAAGGTCATTTGGGTCATTTGAGAGGAGATAGGAACCCATCAAGCTAAGAAGAAATGCCCATCCTTTAGGAAACCATTGTTCCAGACCATTCAAAAGGTATTATGCAATAGCTAAGAAGCACGTGCATCACTGAAGAACTCTCCATTTAGGGAAGCCTCCAATGCTTGTATCATGGTGAAAAATGAAATGTCAAGGTGTAGATGCTTTATATGTGGAACTCCCTAGGCTAAGAAAAGATAATTGGCAGCTAGCACATTCCCCATATTGAATAATAGATTTATGCTAAAGGATGTTTGTGCTAGGAACATGAGAGGATGTTTGTGATAGGCATATCAAGATTGATTTTTTTTGAATTGTAATATGGCTTGCTCAAGGCTGCAAAAGAGCATTATATGCATTAAGAACACAAGCACAGAGCCCTCTACCTATTGCACCTTGATCCATCCCAGGACTCGAAATAAACATGACAGACATGTAGAGAAACTCTAAAGTCCAAAACGTTTGGGTGAGTTTATTTACCTTTACTTGAAAAAGGAAGAAGAGTCTAGTGAAGTATAACACTAATTTACCAATATTTGAATGAATTGATAGGCAGAGAGGAAAGTAGGAATTGGAGGATAGAATAGGTAGAACAACAAACTCAAATTACAATAATATCAAACTTTATTTCGGCGTCCCCTCCTTGAATAAACATAGAAATAGAGTAGTAGCACAATAATTGTATTAAAATCTTAATTATAGATTATGGAGACCAATTATAATGAATCCAAGACATAAAATCTAAGGAAACATGAGAAAAAGATCTTGTGTATGAAGGGGGCTGATAGAGATCTAATGGTACCCACCTAAACATAAAAATAAATAATGGGTGCACAACTCAAAATACCTTTTGATATTGCTAGCTTCATTGACCTTTTCTAATGGCAACAATCACACAGTTTGCAATCTCTTATCTAAACAACTTGTGAAGATAAATAAGATCTTTCTCAATCCCTATAGTTTTAATTTGCTCATCCCTCACCAAAATCGATCTTCTCCTTGTCCTCCAACTCAGGCTGCCCACCACATCCATCAAAAGCTTCGACCCAACTCAGGTCGCCCACTACATCCATCAAAAGCTTCGACCCATGTCTGAAAACCCTTATTGGTTGTGGGATAAATAAATTCCTCTACTAATGAATGCAAGCCATGGGCAGACTGATATCTCTAAACTTGAACAATAGGTCAATTGGTAGCACATCACTCCTTAAATAAAGTGAATATGGAACATATCACTGCAATTGAGGGGCATTTTCATCAAGTTTCCTGTAATTTTCAAGATTTCTGTCTTCAGAGAAAGTTTCCAGATAATCAAGGTTGAATACAAAGTCCTTCTTGGGTAAGAGGTCCAACAAGAGAATGAAATTAAATGAATATTTTTGTATACTTCCATCATGAAAGGGGGTGTCATTTCCCAGACCCAACATCACAAAAAATGTTGCAGCATCCACAGCTAAGGCACCCAGCTTGTAGTGAATCCACCAACCAAATACAAACCTGACCTGTATTGCCCAATTTGATGTGAAAATGAATCATCAACAAGAGGATAAAGGAGAATGCTATAAACCCGTGGAGGATAATTGAACTACCTATGATTTATTTGCTCCATATTTGAGTATGAACGAGCATTCTGCATTTCCTTGGGGGCTGGTGAAATAGGTAACAATTGGTGAAGCTATGATTGGGTGGAGAAGGGAGCCCAGGTGCTGGTTAATGGATTTCGTGATGTCTTCCCTCATGGATATGCAGGGTCCTGTTAGATATGAATAATGAATCCAAATTTCTTTTGCCTCACTTACTTCCATGGCTATGCGTGTTACTGGATCACTGTACCATTGCTATCCAGGTACTCACTCGGTATCCTCTTTGGATGCTTCCATTAATACGTGTGCGGCACTCGTCGACATTGGACCTAACCCATTTTGACATAATTCACAAGGCCTCGAATTTCAAATCAGTACTGCCCGTCAATTCCCTCCTAAATTTTCATTAAGCAAATTTCCTGAAAAAAATATAATAGCGATGAATGTAATATGCTTCGCTATAGCGAAAAACGTCCGTCTCTATAGAAACGTTATGGACTATGCGTCGCTATAACGACGATTGTCGCGGACATTTTCATTTTTTTCCAAAATTTTAAAACTGTTTTTCCACGAAAAATTTGATTTTAACTTATTCGTGGCAAAATGTCGTGAGACTTTTGAGCCATATGTAGTAGTGTCAGCATGCAACGATTTAAGGATGAAAGCTAACTCCAACTAAATTTTCATAATGGTGCAATGAGCTAACACACATAAGATTTCACTCATAGTGCCATGTTAGAAGGAAAACTAACTCCAGCTAGATTTCCATAATGGTGTAATGTATTTGATGACAATGTGGTTGTGTTAGATAAAAACTACCTTATGAAAGCTAACACATATTAGCTTTTACTAACTGTACAATGTTTTAAGAACGAAAACTAACTCCAGCTAGATTTTCATCATGGTGCACTAAGATTGATGACAATGTGGTTGTGCTATATGGAAAACTACATTATGAAAGCTTACACACATTAGAGTTTACTCACCGTGAAACGATTTAAGGACGAAAGCTAACTCCAACTAGATTTCCTTTGCGGTGTGATGTGATTGATGACAATGTGGTTGTATTAGATGGAAAACTACCTTATGAAATATAACACACATTAGCTTTCAATCATCGTGCCATGTTGTTAAAATGAAAGCTAACTCCAACTAGATTTCCATCATGGTGTAATGAACTAACACACATAAGCTTTCCCTTATAGTGCCATGTTGTTAGAAGGAAAGCTAACTCCAGCTATATTTCCATCATGGTGTAATGTATTTGACGACAATGTGGTTGTGTTAGATGGAAAACTACCTTATGAAAGCTACCAGACATTAGCTTTACTCACCGTGCAATGTTTTAAAAATGAAAGCTAACTTTAGCTATATTTCCATCATGGTGCATTGTGATTGATGAAAATGTGGTTATGCTAGATAGAAAACTACACTATGAAATCTTACACACATTAGATTTCCCTCACCGTGCAACGATTTAAGGATGAAATATAACTCCAGTTAGATTTCTGACACGGTGCAATGTGATTGATGATAATGTGCTTGTGTTACACGAAAAACTACCTTAAGAAAGCTAACACACATTAGATTTCACTCATCGTGCCATGTTGTTAAAATGAAAGCGAACTCCAGCTAGATTTCTATCATGGTATAATGAACTAACACACATAGTCTTTCCCTTATAGTGCCATGTTGTTAGAAGAAAAACTAACTCTAGATAGATTTCCATCATGGTGTAATGTATTTGATAACAATGTGGGTGTGTTAGATGGAAAACTACCTTATGAAAGATAACATACATTAGCTTTACTCATGGTACAATGTTTTAATGACAAAAGCTAACTTCAGCTAGATTTCCATCACGATGCGTTGTGATTGATGACAATGTGGTTGTGCTAGTTGAAAAACTACACTATGAAAGCTTACACACATTAGATTTCACTCACTGTGCAATGATTTAAGGATGAAAGCTAACTCTAGCTAGATTTCCAACACAATGCAATGTGATTGATGACAATGTGGTTGTGTTACATGGAAAAATACCTTATGAAATCTAACACACATTAGATTTCACTTAGCGTACCATGTTAAAATGAAAGCTAAATCCAACTAGATTTACATCATGGTGTAATGAGCTAACACACATAAGCTTTCCCTTATAGTACCATGTTATTAGAAGGAAAACTAACTCCAGCTATATTTTCATTGTAGTGTAATGTATTTGATAACAATGTGGTTGTGTTAGATGAAAAACTAACTTATGAAAGCTATTAGACATTAGCTTTACTCATCGTGCAATGATTTAAGGACGAAAGCTAACTCTAGCTAGATTTCGATTATGGTGCATTGTGATTGATGACAATGTAGTTGTGCTAGATAGAAAAATACACTATGAAATCTTACACATATTAGATTTCACTCACCGTGCAACAATTTAAGGAAGAAAGCTAACTCCAGCTAGATTTCCATCAGGGTGTAATGTGATCAATGATGATGTGGTTGTGTTACATGGAAAACTACCTTATGAAAGCTAACACACATTAGCTTTCACTCATCGTGCCATCTTGTTAAAATGAAAGCTAACTCCAGCTAGATTTTCATCATGGTGTAATGAGCTAACACACATAACATTTCTCTTATAGTGCCATGTTGTTAGAAGAAAAGCTAACTCCAGCTATATTTCTATCATGGTGTAATGTATTTGATAACAATGTGGTTGTGTTAGATGAAAAACTACCTTATGAAAGCTAACACACATTAGCTTTACTCACCGTGCAATGTTTTAAGAACAAACGGTGCAATGTGATCGATGACAATGTGATTGTGTTAGATGAAAAACTACATTTTTCACTCATCCTTCCATGTAGTTAGAAGGAAAGCTAACTCCAACTAGATTTTCATCATGTTGTAATGAGCTAACACACACCAGCTTTCACTCATCGTGCATGTTGTTAGAAAGAAAGCTAACTCCAGCTAGATTTGCATCATGCTGTAATGTATTTGATGACAATGTGGCTGTGTTAGATGGAAAACTATCTTATGAAAGCTAACACACATTAGCTATTACTCACCATGCAAAGTTTTAAGTATGAATGGTAACTCTAGATAGATTTTCAACATGGTGCATTTTAATTGATGACAACATGGTTGTGCTAAATGGAAAATTACATTATGAAAGCTAACACACATTAGATTTTAGTCACCGTGCAACAATTTAAGGGTTGAAAGCTAACTCCAACTATATTTCCATCACGGTGCAATGTGACAATGTGATTGTCTTAGATGGAAAACTACATTATGAAAGGTTACACACATTAGATTTCACTCACAGTGTAATGATTTAAGGATGAAAGCTAACTCCAACTAGATTTCCATCGTGGTGCGATGTGATTGATGACAATGTGGTTGTATTATATGGAAAACTACCTTATGAAAACTAACACACATTAACTTTCAGTCATCGTGCAATGTTGTTAAAATGAAATTTAACTCTAGCTAGATTTTCATCATGGTGTAATGCGATAACACACATAAACTTTTCCTCATAGTGCCATGTTGTTAGAAGGAAAGCTAACTCCAGCTAGATTTACATCATGGTGTAATGTATTTGATGACAATGTGGCTGTGTTAGATGAAAAACTACCTTATGAAAGCTAACATACATTAGCTTTACTCACCGTGCAATGTTTTAAAAATGAAAGCTAACTCCAGCTAGATTTTCATCATGGTGCATTGTGATTGATGACAATGTGGTTGTGCTAGATGGAAAAATACACTATGAAAGCTTACACACATTATATTTCACTCACTGTACAACGATTTAAGGATGAAAACTAATTTCAGCTAGATTTTCTACACGGTGCAATGTGCTTGATGACAATGTGGTTGTGTTACATAGAAAACTACCTTATGAAAGGTAACACACATTAGCTTTTACTCATCGTTCCATGTTGTTAAAATGAAAGCTAACTCCAGCTATATTTCCATCATGGTGTAATGAGCTAATACACATAAGCTTTCCCTTATAGTGACATGTTGTTAGAAGGAAAGCTATCTCCAACTAGATTTCCATCATGATGTAACATATTTGATAACAATGTGGTTGTGTTAGATGGAAAACTACCTTATGAAAGCTAACATACAGTAGCTTTACTGACTGTGCAATGTTTTAAGAACGAAGGTTAACTCTAGTTAGATTTCCATCATGGTGCATTGTGATTGATGTCAATGTGATTGTGTTATATGGAAAACTACATTATGAAAGCTAACACATATTATATTTCACTCACCGTGCAATCGTCTAAGGACGAAAGTTAACTCCAGCTAGATTTCCATCACGGAGCAATGTGATCGATGACATTGTTCTTATGTTAGATGAAAAACTATCTTATGAAAGCTAACACACATTAGCTTTCACTCGTCATGCCATGTTAGAAGGAAAACTAACTCCAGCTAGATTTTCATCATGGTGTAATGTATTTGATGACAATGTGGTCGTGTTAGATGGAAAAATACCTTACGAAAGCTAACACACATTAGCAATTACTAACCGTGCAACGTTTTAAGATCGAAAGCTAACTCTAGCTAGATTTCCAACATAGTGCATTTTGATTGATCACAATGTGGTTGTGCTAAATGAAAAACTACATTATGAAAGCTAACACACACTATATTTCATTCACCGTGCAACGATTTAAGTTCAAAAACTAATTCCAGCTAGATTTCTATCACGATGCAATGTGACAATGTGGTTGTATTAGATAGAAAACTACATTATGAAAGCTAACACACATTATATTTCACTCACCATACAATCATCTAAGGATGAAAGCTAACTCTAGCTAGATTTCCATCATAGAGCAATGTGATCGATGACGATGTGGTTGTGTTAGATGAAAAACTACCTTATGAAAGCTAACACACATTAGCTTTTACTCGTCGTGCCATGTTAGAAGGAAAACTAACTCCAGTTAGATTTACATCATGGTGTACTGTATTGATGACAATGTGGTCGTGTTAGATGGAAAACTACCTTACGAAAGCTAACACACATTTAATTACTCACCGTGCAACGTTTTAAGAATGAAAGCTAACTCTAGCTAGATTTCCAGCATAGTGCATTTTGAATGATGACAATGTGGTTGTGCTAAATGAAAAATTGCATTATGAAATCTAACACACATTAGATTGCATTCACTGTGCAACGATTTAAGGTCAAAAACTAACTTTAGCTAGATTTTCATCACGGTGCAATGTGACAATGTGGTTGTGTTAGATAGAAAACTAATTCCAGCTAGATTTTCATGGTGTAATAAATGAACACACACGAGCTTTCACTCATCGTGCCATGTTGTTAGGAGGAAAGTTAATTCCAATTAGATTTCCATCATGGTGTAATGTATTTGATGACAATGTGGTTGTTTTAGATAGAAAACTATCTTGTGAAAGCTAACTCCACTAGATTTCTATCATGGTGCATTATGATTGATGAAACTACATTATGAAAGCTAACACATTAGATTTCACTCATTGTGCAATGATTTAAGGTCTTCAGCTAACTTCAACTAGATTTTCGTCATGGTGTTATGTATTTAATGACAATGTGACTCTTTTAGATATAAAACTACCTTATGAATTCTAACACACATTAACTTTCACTCACCGTGCAATGTTTTAAAAACAAAAGCTAACTTCAACTAAATTTCCATCTTGGTGCAATGAGCTAACACATTAGCTTTCACTCACCATACAATGCTTTAAGAATGAAAGTTAACATGTTAAAATGAAATATAATTATAGCTATATTTCCATCATTGTGTTATCTATTTGATGGAAATATGGTTGTTTTATATAGAAAGCTACCTTATGAAACTAGCACACATTAACTTTTACTCAATGTACAATGTTTTAAGAACAAAAGCTAACTCCATCTAGCTTTTCATCATGGTGCAATGAACTAACACACATATTAGCTTTTACTCATCATGCCATGTTGTTAGAATGAAAGCTAACTCCAACTAGATTTTCATCATGGTGTAATGTAGTTGAGGGCAATGTGGTTGTGTTAGATGAAAAACTAACTTATGACAACTAACACACATTAGTTTATACCAAAGCTAACTTCAACTAGATTTTCATCATGGTGAATTGTGATTGATGATAATGTAATTGTGCTAGATGAGAAACTACATTATGAAAGCTACCACACATTAGATTTCACTCATTGTGCAACGATTTAAGGACGAAAGCTAACTCCAACTAGATCTCCATTGCGGTGCAATGTGATTGATGACAATGCGGTTGTGGTAGATGAAAAACTACCTTATGAAAGCTAACACACATTACCTTTTTCTCATCGTGCCATGTTGTTCAAATGAAAGCTAACTCTAGCTAGATTTCCATCATGGTGTGATATATTTGATGATAATGTGATTGTTTTAGATAGAAAGCAATCTTATGAAAACTAACACACATTATCTTTCACTCACCATGCAATGTTTTAAAAACGAAAGCCAAATCCAACTAGATTTCTATCATGGTGCAATGTGATTGACGACAATGTGGTTGTGTTATATTTAAAATTGCATTATGAAAACTAACACATATTAACTTTTACTCACGGTGCAATGTTTTAAGAATGAAAGCTAACTGTAACTAGATTTTCATCATGGTGCAATGTGGTTGATGACAATGTGGTCGTGTGAGATGAAAAACTATCTTATGAAAAGTAACACATTTTAGATTTCAATAACCGTGCAATGTTTTAAGAACGAAAACTAACACTAGCTAGATTTCCATCATGGTGCAATGTGATAGATGACAATGTAGTTATGTTAGATAGAAAATTTCCTTATCAAAGCTATCGCACATTAGGTTTCACTCACCATGCCATGTTGTTAGAAGGAAGCTAACTCCACTATATTTCTATTATGGTGTAATGTATTTGATGTCAATGTGGTTGTGTTAGATGGAAAACTACCTTATGAAAACTAACACGGATTAGCTTTTAGTCACCATGCAATGTTTTATGAATGAAAACTAACTCCAACTAGATTTTCATCACGGTGTAATGTAATTAATGACAATGTGGTTCTATTAGATGGAAAACTACATTAGGAAAAGTAACACACATTAAATTTCATTCATCGTGCAACGTTTTAAGAATGGAAGCTAACTCTAGCTAGATTTCCAGCACATTCATACAGACATCAATAATATAAATTCCATGTCCATAGTCAAATAGGAATTTGGTGGGTTTATCTGAGTTGATATCTGTCATTCTCTGATACTTCTTGGATCTCTTATTGTGATCTCTTTATATATATTTTATGTAATTTATATGTAAATTCCCTTTTGCTAACGTGCACAAGATGTAGGGGAACAATGTTTCGTGGCATACAAAAGGGCTACCCTATTGTTTTGAATTATTGCAACTATATTACTTTTTTGAACATACACTTCATATGGTTTAACCTTAATTACAAACTACAATTCAAATGTGTTACAGAAATTGGGAGGAGTTACAATGGAAAATATAATTTTGATAAGAGGGGACTATGTTGACCTCCTAATTAATGGTAAAGTTATTGGACTAGGAAGGGTTGAATCTACAGAGACTACAACTCATTATGGTAGAGAAAGGCTTAATGTAGGACATGTTATGGTTTTGATAATTGATGTCATTGAACCACATTTGATTGTGGAAGATGTCGATGAAGGGGACTTACATCCATGGAAGATCCTAGATTTGAGGCTTAACAAAGGTAAATCAAAATGTTGAAGCACATGTTAAGTTTTTTTGATAGTACATTGCTTGTTTGTTTGAGCAAATACTAAGTTTGTTTAATTTGCAGTATATGTGCAAATGTCTCTTATGCATTTTCTATTGGAGACATGGTACATCTTTTGCAATGTGGAGTGAAGGTGGGTGAAGGTTCCATATTCAATAAAAAGATTGGTCATAAGGTGCATGGAAGGATGGTAAATAAAGGATCCATAGTGGTTAACATTGAGAAGATGTTAAAACATGATGCTCTTTTTCCACATCCAACAGGATTTGAGAATACACTAGAAGGTGCATTGGTATCTTATGAGATTTGGCCAGAATCAGATTCGGAACCTCATTGTCAGATCATCCAGTAAATAATCCCCAAGATAGGCTTACATTCACATGTAAATAGGTTTCTCCTACACATGAGTGCCGGGGAACAAGCATGTGCATTTCCAAAGGGATCATAGTTAATGTTCATGAGGATGACATGGTTGAGGGTGAAATGTTAGGTGAAAAGGAATTCATTTTTTTGTGGACGACATAGGAAGAAATTGTGAAAGATGTAGGATTGGGGATAAGTTTATACATTGTTTGGTTAGATGGCTAATAAATAAGTTGGTGGACAATGAAGGTGAGATTTTAAGGGTGAATGAAAATTTCAAAGAGGCACCCAAGGAAATGGCGGTATGGGATCTTATAGAGGACACAAGTCCCTTAAACACATGGGATGGTGATATTTATAATGAAAAAGATACAGAATCAATTCCTATGCATGTAATGAGAACATATAAAAGGATTAAACGAGTTGTGGCTACAAAAAAAGTTGGAAACTTTCAAACACAGAGAGATGAAGAGAAAGAAATTCGACTTTTGGCAGTTGATGAATGTTGCAAACAAGATTGTCTTCAACATGTGGATAGGAAATCCATTGCAACTGCTAGAAGGGGTATGAAACTCTTAAAATTAATGGTATTAGGGAATTTTTCTTGAATTCACTCCTTTCCAACACAATCATGTCAAAGAGCCATGGCCATGGCCTACCTCCTACTATTAGGAAAGTAAAGGACATGAGGTTTAATGGAGATATTATTTGCAAGAAAGAATGGTACAAGATACATAATATTCCTCAAAGCACCTTCAATACTTACCAACATAATTTCCAAAAAGGACATGTCAAAGGAATACATGGTAACACCAAAAAATGCAAACCACGTGCACATACTATGACAACCATAGAAATATTGCACAAAATTGTAATGGATAATTCAGATTTTTCACCGAACCAAACACAACAAGTTGAAGAAGATGGAACGTCTGCTCCTTTAAGATTGATGCCATCAACGTACACCCAAAGTTCTTTGTTAAAAGAGATCGATGAGGCTCTTCAAGAGATCAATTTTCCATCAATATCACAACAAACAATGAGCAAGATTTAGAATAATATTTTCTAGATGTGGCATTCTCAAAGAACACTAACTTCAGTAAATGTAGTGAATGTATCGTGTTGAAAGCACAGATGAAGACAACAACTACAAAAGAATTGGAAGAAAAGGAACGAGCTAGACTGAAGAAACATAATAAGATTGTTATGTGTGGAAGATATTGCTACTATGCCCACATAATTATGTCAGAGCGGTATCCAAAGGAATACTTGAGCATTATCCATGATAAAATGGCAAAACACAGACTTCAATCCCAAGATTATGTGTCAAATCAAAATCTGTTGCAGGAACAAACTTGGGTTTGTCGTTGACAGGTATGCTAACACATGGGCATAGCATAGGAGGTTTTGGTCATTTCTCCTTACGATTTGCAAACATGGGATCACAATTTACCATTAAATCTCTTGCAAAGTGCTTAAGGCACCTTGAAGACGCACACCTTGATATGTATGGTGATTTGCTTTATGAGAGTGGAAGTTCAAGAAACCCACTTTCAAATGCATTACTTCAAAACTCTATTTACTCAAAATGTAGAGTGTACAAGGATGCTTTCCTATCTTTAAATGGAAGCTCAAAAAATCAAAATCTTGATTTTAAATCTCTTCCTCCACATTTGTTGTTACAGTTGGACAATGCAGATAGTGATAATAAGAATCATTATGTTTTCATGTTTCTTTCACTATTAACTGTACTTGGTGTCTTCACCACTATTGAGGTTGGGTTCTTGCTTGTGGGGCACACCCATGAAGACATAGATGGAACCTAGGGAAGAATGTCTTCCAACTTGAAAAGTAAAGAATTATATTCTTTACCTGAGATGATGGATACATATCGCACAATAGAATAAAAATAGATGTTTCCACCTAAACTTATTGACAAAGTGTATGACTTCAAAATTTCTCTTAATGGGTACATCAAGGAGGGGAAAAATGCACTAGTTGGACATCTTAATGTACAGTACTTCCAATTTCTTGTACTCAATGATGTTCCAGTTATGAGGCATAAAGAATCCATCAGAGACATTGAGTGGTCAGAACCAGTTGAGTTGTGGAATATAGATGATGAAGGTTGACCTATATTGCCCACAGGGAAGCCATCTTTCGTACGTCCCAAAAACAATGATGTTTATTTAAAATAACTAAAGGAAGGAATAATATCATACATAAAAATGTGGGAAGAGACTATTGGCAATGAGAATTCACCAATTGTTACAGAGGAATGGAATAAAAACTAGAGTATTGGAAAAGAGTTCTTGATGCATTAGATGGAATCTACAATGACCATACATCCTTGGATGAAAGTGATTCTTCTTCTGATGATTTTTGGCCCAAGACGAGGCAAAATGTCCATCTTTATGGTAATGCACTCCATGCAATATCAAGTATTATGGATGGGGATTTTGATAATGTGATAAATGAAGGGGTATACGTTGGACCCAAGTGCAGTAATCCAAATCCAACTTTCGATCCTAGATTTGAGGTTGAGAAGGGAAATATGTTGTTTGTTAGATCAGGAAATGAGGATGAAGGAGAGACGATTTGGATGACAAAAGCCAACTCAGATATCTTCCAGGATGATTCCAGCGAGACTCTTCATGTAAAGATTGATTGGTGGCAGCCTAGCTCAGGGAAATACAAGGGAAATTTTTAAAAAAAATATTGGGTACCAAATCCTAATGACACATAACTTGGATCTATTCCAATTAATACCATAGTTTGGGCATGGATGCCAAAGAAATAAGATTGCAGGAAGACCAAGATAAATAAATGTAGTGTACATGATGTACTTGATCTGCTTGAGCGGATATAAGGAGATTATGTGGAGATGATTCATGAATGTAATTTTTCTTTTTGAATGACTTTTAGTATACATGAAGAAAATTTTTTCAATGTTTGTAGTATAATAAATACTCTTCAAGCTACTTTTTGAGGAGTTTTATATTATTTACTACATATATGAAAATTCCACTTCAAGTTCAATGTTAATTCATGTGATGATACTTTATGTGAATTAGATAACACCATTCAAATTTTAACTTTTCAATTTGTCTTTTAGATCAACATAGCATCTCACTCTATCAAATGTGCATAATTATATTCATTAATGCATGTACAAAACCCTTACCTTATTTATTATTAGCTTTTGTTCACTCTCTTGAATACCACTTTGAGCTTTTCATTTTGTTCCTCTGATGATTGGTGGAGTGTCCACTCGAAACTTTTCAACTCACACAATTTAATTCCATAAACTCTCTTTTGTCATTATGATTAGCTGTGGAAATCTTCATCCTGAAGTTGTACTTGATTTGCTTGAGAAAATATAAGGAGATTAGGTGGAGATGATTCATGAATGTAATTTTTCTTTTTGAATGACTTATTAATATACATGAAGAGAAAGTTGTCAATGTTTGTAGTATATCAAATATTCTCTTCAAGCTACCTTTTGACAAATTTTATTTTATTTTCTACATATATGAAAATTTTGGTTCAACTTCAATGTTAATTCATGTGATGATAGTTTATGCGAATGCACCTTAAAAAACCTTAAAAACCTGCTCTGTGAATAAATGTAATGCACTTGCAATAAGGTTTGAAGTGAGTTTTCCCTATTATTCGTTATTATAGTTGATATAAATTTAATTATACTACTATGCTGCATTCAAATTCATAATTATATTTTCTCGTGTAGACTTTAAAGTGGTTCCAATTTTGTACTAGTATATTAACTTATACTCAAAAAATACAGTTCTAACATTTTGAGTGTGCAGGTTTTATCAGTTTGTCACCATTGTGATTTATTTTCTGGATTAAACTGTGTGAAGGTTTTTCAGACCAACGTTTTGAGAGGACATTCCACCCATGCTTGTTACAGGAACCATGAAAAACTCATTGTGGACTGAAAATATTTCACATAACTTAATCCATAAAATCAATCATTAAGTAGTAACATCATGTTAACTTTAATTCATGTTGGACATTATCATCAAATACATTGCATCATAAAGACTGTTTAATCCATGTGAGATTTAATGCTGATTGTAATGCACTACATGTAATATAAGTATTATGGATGGAGATTTTGAGAATGTGACGAATGAATTGGTATATGTTGGACCCAAGTGCAACAAGCGAAAGCCAAGATTCAATCCTATGATTGAAGTTGAGAAAGGAAAGATGTTTCTAGTTAGATCATGAACTGAGGATGAAGGAGAGATGATTTGGATTGCAAAAGCCACCTCATATATCTTCCAGAATGATGAAAGTGTGACTCTTCATGTAAAGGTTGATTGATGGAAGCCTAGTTCAAGGAAATATAAGGGAAAATTTTAGAACAATATTGGGTACCAAACCTTCATGACACATGACTTGGATCTATTCCACTTAATACCATAGTTTGGGCATGGATACAAAAGAAAGCAGATTGTAGGAAGACCACGATAGATAAATGTGGTGTACAAGTTGTAATTGATTTGTTTGACTGAATATAAGGATATTAGGCGGAGATGTTTCATGAATGTAATTTTCTCTTTGAACGAGTTATTAATATACAAAAAGAAACACTTTTCAATGTTTGTTGTATATCAAATATTCTCTTCAAGCCCTTTTTTGAGGAATTTTATGTTATTTACTAATATGAAAATTTTGGTTCAACTTCTATGTTAATTCATGTGATGGTACTTTATGTGAATTAGATAACACCATTCGATTTTTAACTTTTTAATTTGCTTTTGATATAAACTCAACATGTCACTATATCAAATGTGCATAATCATATTCAATAATGAACCTTAAAACATCTTCTAGGCTTCCTTTATGAATACTGTAAGGCATTTGCAATAAGGTTTGAAGTGACTTTTCCCTATTATTTGTTATTATAATTGATATAAATTTAATTGTTCTACTCGGTTGGATTCTAAGTAATATTACATTTTCTTTTGTAGACTTTAAAGTGGTGCGAACTTTGTACTAGTGCAATATGTTATACTCAACAAAGACATACTAACATTTCCAGAGTGTAGGCTTTCACAGTTTGTCATCATTGTGAATGATTTTCTGGATTAAGTTGTTAGTGAGTTTTTCAAACCAACATTTCAAGTGGGCACTCCACGCATGATCGTCGGGGGAACAATGTAAAATTCATTATGGTTTTAAAAGCTTTCACATAGCTTAGGTGTTAACACAGTCCCTCTCCCCCCATGTTGTAAAGGGTGCTAGCTCAATGGAAGAGCACCTGCATTACAAGCAGGATGATGGTGGTTCGATTCCTCTGTGCCCTAACATAAATTAATAGATGATATAAAATCTTAATGATAATATAAATATTGTAAGATATCTATATTTTCAATATAAATATGCTCTTTTCAATTAAACACATTGTTCAAATACTTCATAAATAAATAAAGAACACTTGCGATAATTAGTTCAGTTGGTTTTCTCCCTTTCCTCTTGAATATGAGAAAAATCAAAGTGTACTTCACTAATCCTATTATAGTTCAGAATTGATTTTGACTGTTAAAATAATTACTATTAATAAATAAGGGAGGCTTTACTAACATCAATATCATTAAATAAATTTATAGGTAAGAAATTTCTCACGTTAATAGATTATTCATAAAGTAAACATTTATCAACTCAATTTTTAATACGCTACCACTACCAATAACAATAATAATAAGTTATATTGCTATTTTAATTCATAATTTACTTTAATCATTACAAGGTTAAAACTTAGACTTTAAAGTCATAAAATATTTTCTCGTTTTGATTATAAGCGGTGTCAACTTCCAAAAATAAAACAACATACTCAACAAAGACAAAAATAATTACTATGACAATGTTTATAATTGTTGTAGTAACAAATACAATGTTGGTATTATGTCATAAAATAATTTAATCAACTTAAAATTTAATACAAACTATAAATAATATTAATAGAAGTTATGCAAGGATTCAAAGGCTATGACTTTCCTCATTTTGAAAGAACCCAATCTAGAGGAAGTTCTAAAATCTAGATCTAACCCATCTAGTTCTAATTGAGATGTAATATTTCCTCTAGTTCTAATTGAGATGTAATATTTCCTTTTGAATGGTTGAATACTAAAGTTTTACTTGAAATAAATAAAAAATATTAATTGAGAAAATAGTTCATTGGATTAATTCTTCCAAATTTAATGGAATAGTTCTTTGAGTTGATTTTTCTAGATTTAATAGAATATGTATTTAGAGATTTACAAAACAAACTCAATGTGGATGAAGTCCCTGTAATAGAATATTTCCAAATTTAATGAAATATGTGTTAAAAGCACCATAAGTTTGAGTGCAATTTGGAATCCTTAATAATAAACTTGAATAATATAATTCAAGGAACTCGCTACAATAAACAATGTGCTTGAGTTGTGGGAAAAGTTACATGAGCATACAATTCCTTTTTATATATGTGTAACAATAAAAATGTTTGATATTGGGTTTAAATGTTGAAAAACAACAAAAAATAGAAAGGGTCAAAACCCTTATACCTCTTAAGGAATCTGTAGCTCTTGAGAACTTATGCACAATCTGTCAACCATAAGAACAGAGATATATATAAGTAAAAAAGAAGTGTAGTAAAAATGCCAAACCCTCGATTGAAATGGGTTAAAGCAAACTGGTGAGTGTAAAATCATCTCATGTGAGGAAGAGAATTAGCCTTCAAACCCTATGGGTTAAGGTGAACTGGTGAGTATAAAATTGGCTCATTAAATATTTATTAATATCATGTGATGAAGAGAATTAGCCTTCAAACTCTAACCAAGAGAAATAGCAGTAAAAGAAAAAAATATTAGTCACAAGATTACCTCGTTAATTTCTCTAGTGATGAAGCTACACACCTCCATTTTACTCATACATACTTCCAACCTATAACAACAAGATCAAGAGGTTTAGTCATAGGATATTAAATTTATACAATTGAAAAGACTCAAAATGTAATAAATGAAAGTAAGTAAGGGGATGAGAAACATACCTCTGTCATCCAAAATGATTTTACTCCAAGTTATCAACCAAGAACTTTAAAATCCCTCTCGCAAATTAGCTTGAGCTAGTAAATAATGTTGTCAAACATATATGCAGCTGAAAGTGCAAACCACAACACTGAAACTCTGATCTTCAAGGGAGTTAGAAGACATGGATGAAATAAATTGTGTACCATGAATAATGACAAAATTTCTCATATTCGCTACCCTTTGATATTCACCAGTCCCTTTTATTGGATGATAAACTCTATACATAACCGCGTCTAATTTTGTTGGCTTCTTTTGGTCGATGGCCATGCCCTCAATTGAAACCTTATCGATGTACCCAATGTAAATAAACTCAAGGAAGGGACCTTCTCCTTTAAAAACATAGGTCGTTAACCTTTATCTCTTTGTTACCATATTGCCTCAAGAGTTTAATCATTTTAATTCCTGACAAATATTCCATCTTGAAGGGTATGGTGCACACTAGTTTGACATTGTGCGAATACAATAAACTCATGGAAACCATCACGAATTGAAAGTTTTCATAGTGAGATTACAGGTTCGCAAATATTTTTCTTTTAGTTCACATGAGTGGGAGGGTTTGATTTAATGACACACTATATCTTCTCATAGAGAATTGCCATGAGGTTTTCTATGTAGTTCGACCAAGATACTATTGAAGTAGTCACTCGACTTGGAACCCATGATGTTCCCTTCGCTATTTCTCTCCTACAATAGTTTTGAAACGCAGACCCTATGGTTGAATGGATTAATCTCTGCTACTTTAAGGCTCTGAAGGCCGCTGGTGCAACAGAAGAGGCATCCCTATAGACAACATAAAGCAAATCCATTACTATAGATATTTCTTTGAAGCCTAAAATCTATAATGAAGAATCGAAATTGAAGAACCCCAATGTGAATCTGGAGGTCCCACCTTATTTGGATCAAAACACGAAGCACAGGGGTTTGGTGCATGAACACAAGATGAACAATCATGATCTTTGATATCTGAGATCCATATCTTCATTTGAAAATGATGATTTATTTGGTTACACAAATTTCGAACAACATTAACTTGCGATGAGGACTCAAATTCCAGCCCCATGTATCACTTAAGGATCAAGAACACCCACCACTTCAAGGGAGAAGAGAAACCATGTCACAATTATCTCCGACATGAACAATGCCTTCTAACATATCTCCTTTGGACCATTGAATAAGGAGCAGAAACTAAGAATTAGAAGGCAGACAAAGCAGAGCTCAAAGGCTTGCTTACACAAATGAATGGTCAAACCAATTCAATTAATCAATGAGAGATGATTACAATATAAAGGTGCAGATAGTCACAACAACCCAAAGCATAGATCCATGAAAGGTGGATCTGAAACCTCTCCATGCTAATTATAGAAAGTACACATCAACCAATACCTAGATACATGCCTAGCATTTCTACATTATTCCAGCATACCCCCTTAATGTAGAAATGGATTTTCTACAACACCTAATTTCTGCCTAAGGACCTCAAAGTAAATATTGCCAATAGGTTTGGTAAATATGTCAGTGACATTATCACTTGTGTTACAATAAATAAGTTCAATTTCCTTAGACTCAATTTTCTCTCTGATAAAATGATGTTGCAGTTCTATGTGTTTTGTCCTTGCATGATAAACTGGATTGTGTGCCAATTTGACTGCACTTTTATTGTCACAATGTACTTTTGAGGGTTCTGTTTTCTTTTCTCCAATGTCTTCAAGAATCCTCCTCAACCAGACAGCTTCAACGCTCCTCCTTCAATACACACCCAATCACGCTCAATTACGACGTCTGCAAAAAAATAAAATTGTAATCACTTATGCCCATCCTTCACTCAGGCGATCTCAATTCTTCTCATCCTCACACAAAGCTCTGATACCAACTAAGAATTAGAAGGCTTTCTTACACAAAGGAATGGTCAAACCAATTCAATTAATCAATGAGAACTGATTACAATATAAAGGTGGAGATAGTCACAACAACCTAAACCATAGATCCATGAAAGGTGGATCTGAAACCTCTCCATGCTAATTATAGAAAGTACACATCAACCTAATACCTAGATACCTGCCTAGCATTTCTACATTATTCCAACATAGAAATCGCTGGGTACAACAAAAACCAACGAACATTGTAGTTAGCACGAGGAGGACACAAGGAAAAAACTCATTGTTGAGAGGGAGAAACAAGAATAAACAGTGTTTTCAAAACGCATCGAGCAGAAAAAAGGCCTATTAATTACACATGTTTTTAAAAGTAAAATAAAAATATATAATTTTTTCTTATAACATCATCTTTAAGATTAAATACAATTACACATATATTTAAAAGTAAAATAAAAGTATATAAATTTTTATTTGGGTAAGCGAAATATTTTTCATATAAATATATAATAGAGAAAGATGTGACAGTAAAACACACAGTGGAAATAAAGAAATAAAGTTAAAGTATCGCTAAATATGTTGAAATAAAATGTAGAAATGGCATATTTATGAAAGGTTTTGTTTAATATTTGGAAAAATTATGGTGATTATTTGTAACATGAAATTGGGAGATAGAATTCAGAGAGGACTTCTTAGTAGCTAACATATATGTAACATTAACATTAACAATTGATGTCCACTCAAAAATATTGATATTACAAAATATTATCGATTAAAAGTTTTTCTTTTACTATAAGACATCATCTATATGTTATAATTTAAATATCTTTTTTTGTGAAAATGTACTTGAATTTTTCTTTTAAATTGAACTCCAAATAAACAGGCCTCACATAAAAAATTGTTATTTCAACGACTTAATTACTAAAAATATTACATTTTAATGGTATAATTTAAATCTTTACATTAAAGTGACAACCACTAGACCTTTGCTGAATTTAATAAGTCAATTGATCCAAAAGGTACAAAGTAATTGCTTCAAAAGGTGCAAAAGACATCAAAGGAAAATAATGTAGTAAAATAGATTTGATGAAAGTGAAAATAAAGATTAAAAAATATACATGTATTTCCTTAAACATCTCAATTGGTTACCAACCAGTAGATCCATTTTAAAACTGAATCTATCAAGCATCAAGAATGATCCAATTTCTTGAGATGTGCATTTAAGATTAATCTATGTTGATTTTTTTATGAGTCGACATGGTTTTTTTAATTACTTTTCAATTAATTTTAATTTTTAATTTTATGGGGCTACGCGAATTTTTTTAAATACCTTTATTTTTGGTAACATAAAGGAAGCTACCTTAGGTGACATCTCCCCCATGTTGTAGAGTGCCTTGCTCCTCTAGGTGCAATAAATTTTATACATTAAAAAGAATGTGTTTTTGAATTTCTAAATCAAACTTATTATATGTTTTTTTTCTTCTATTTAGGCATTATTTTGCACCTTTTGGAGAAAAAAGTGGCTAAATAGTAGCTGATACCTGTCGCTTAGCTTTTAATAAAAAAATCGAAGTACACTATTGTTAGGAATCAAATGTTCTAGTTGGCAATATTGTTTATTCTTTGTTATATGAATTGCAAAATATTTTGAAATACACAACCCACAAATCTTGTTGTTATTGCTCATTTTTTCATGTAAATACAATTCCATGGTGGAAACTGATGTTGACAACTCACTGATTAGTAGCATTCCACATATAATATTTCTCTCAAATAGATGCATACACACACATTAGAGACATTCCTCATAGAAACCCTCTCTCTTACTAGAAATATCCCTCACATTTTGTCTTATAATTAAAGACTCGACTCTCTTATTAGAAATTGTATGTACCTATCAGCCCTACCCATTCTTCTTGTTTAAACAAAATTATGAATAATTACAAAGTAAAGAATAGATATTCATATTAACATGGTCTGAAATCCTCAATAATGGATGTAGGACTCTGACGTTTCGTAAGCTTACAATTAAGAAAGCATCACAAACAAGCAAATTCTGGCTTATTTGTTTGTGTCATGTCCTATGGACCATCTCAATTCCTTTCTTTTCACATAAAAATATTTTTTTGACTACATCTCAAAACCTTTATAAACTTTTCTAGGAAAATTAATCAAGCTTGTGCATTCCATAAGGATTCTATCTAAAATCCCTAATATAAACTTCTCAAGATGCAGCAAAATCGAGCACGTATTCCCATGCTCTCACTTTTTGGTGGGATTGAGAAAGACATTATTCCAGGTTCATAGGTCACATGTAACTCCACAGTATTTGGTAAGAATGGAAAAGGTTGGGACACTATCAGAAATCAATGGAATATGAAAATATAGCAGAAAACAATATATGGTGGCCTAATCATTTGCAAAATCAATCAAGGAGCTTTCTTTGTGAAAAATATATACTTTTTATGAAGATACTCTATGCATGGGAGTTTGTTCAACATTGCCTCCTTCAACTGAGAAAGAACAACAATAGTAGTCTTAACAATATCATCAACTTCTTCTTCCTTCTCCTCATATATATAAAAGGCACTGAACATGAAAATCAATCCTTCATCAGAAACACCATATAGCTTAGAACAACAGGTTTAAATTCTTTCAAGAACAAATTAAAGGTTGGGTATTCAAAGTATCTTACCTTCTCCAAATAAGGTTGGAAATGGAATTGCTCCAAGAAACTTCCAAAAAAGGAGCAAAAATGTTGTCCAATCACAAAATCCATGGAACCAAAATTAGTGTTTGTGTGAACTTTGATACACAATAAAATCAGCAAGAGACAAAATAAAAGACAAGCAAGCATTATCTTTTCTTCAATGAGAATTGAAATAAATCATATGATCAGTGTTTTCTCCACGGAATAAAAATTCCAAGATAATCATTAAGCCAAATCAATAAAATCCAGAAATCTCTGGAAGCATATGGTATGTTCACTTCTATGTGAAATTCAATTGATCTATATGAAATTATATGTTACAAAATGGAAAATGCCATCAACATCATAACTGCAATTTCAAATTATACCTTTAGAAACAAGGCCCGGTCCTTTATGTGGGATAGATATTTTAAAATAGTTACTCCAGAATTCCAGGCAGATGACATAGATTGAGTTACAAAATGCACTCTTTCTGGAGACACTTTAAAATAATGAGGATAAATCCTTCTGATAGTATAACCAAACCTGTAGAGTGAAATATTGGTTTATGAACATAAAGTTTTGAATGATTTATAATTGTATTTTTTTTCACAGAAACGATTAGATTTACAACTATAGTTACTAAGTGTCAGCTCTAAAATTTGCTCAAGAAAATGTTCAGTGAAGCACTAACATTGAAGAAGGTAGAATACTTTGGATGAAAAAAATCACAATGAACAACAAGAGCAATGTGGCCATGGCAGACATTAAAGTAAATCCAGAGGTAAAATAGAAATAAAAAATGGAAATAAAATCCAACATTATTGTGAATGTCTGCTTCTCACCCATCCATAAGAGTATATATGTAACTGCATACATAACAAGGAGAAATTAAAACAAATACTGATATTAGTAAACTATTCATCATGGAAACAATTTTAATTAGGAATTACCAACCTCTTTTGTTTCCAATAATTTTGTAAGCATTGGATGGCTAAAAAAAGTTATGGCTCTTTATAATAGGTACTTCAACTCTCAAGTGTGAATAGGATTCTATTGTCAAATTAATCCCTTCCTGCAAATTTCAAAGATAAATTTTAGTTTTCAGAATGTAACCAAGTATAACCGTTAATCATGGTCAGCGAGTAAAAGTAAATAAACTTCAGTTTATTGGTGAGCATATAATGCCAACCTTAAGAGGTACCAAAGGGATGTAACCTAGATGCTTTTGAGCTCTTGAACAATTGAAAGTTCAGGTACAACTAAGAAACCTAATCCTCTATGGTGTCAACTGAGGAACTAGCATCCCATATGAAGCCATCTTTCTTAAAATCCATGCAACCATGTATGCAATTACCACTTCCAGATTTTCAGCTTGAAATTTTACAGGTGGCACAACACAATATGATATGAAAGAAAAGATGCAATCAGAAATTGAAAAGAAAAGTAATAGAGCTCTAATGTGATCACATGATCAAATGAAAATCCAATTTCAGTTCTTCAAATCAATGCAAAGTTAATACTTTAGCACCATATGAATCAATAGAACTCGAGTTAAGCCTTTCCTCTTAAAATTTCTTTTATTACATATCAGTACATCTCAAATTTCAATAAGAGGAACAATGTATATACATGTGTGTAAGAAAGTCCCGCATATAACAAAGCATATGTAAGTTATTTGCTTGAAAAAGTGAAGCCACTAGCCTCCTAAGATCATTTAATAGAAGTGAACTGAAATTTGAAGGGAATCCTCAAGTGAAGCAAACACGGTTTTGTTGATGTTTTCTATTTGATTTCTACCATTGAAGATATTTGAAGGTTAAAATGGCATGTGAGCATAGGTAATGGCTTATAGTTATAACTTATAATCCTTAAAATAAAGGAGTATTACATCACTGTTGGGAAATTAAATAGATGAAAGCGTAGCTGTGAGATTTAATCCTATAGGTCATTGAATCGACAACTATTCATGCATTGGAAGCCTGTTTTGGTTTATGTTCCATCTTTTCATTTATTATCCACGGGATGGATCACTTTTGTTTTTAGTCATGAGATGTATTGAGAAACTATGTTGGTTAAGAATTGGTTTTGGATTAATACTTATCTTGCTTTGAAGGCCCAAGATTCATGCTCTGATCCTAATAGGGATGTAGTTGCTAAACAAGCTTTGTGAGATAAGCTACATAGGCTTCCCATAGCACTATAAAACAAGGATCATGTAGGGTTCATACTGCAGGCAGAGGATCACGCAGGGGGAAGAGAAAGGTGGCTAGAAGTGCCACTAGAAAAGGAAAGTAGGTAGTCATCAGGTGAACAAGGAGCTGAGAGTGAGAGCCAATAGGGAAGCCATTAGGTGAACAAGGACCTAAGAGTGAGAGCCAGCAGGGAATCCAACAAGGCTTCCAAGTCAGCAGCGCTGCCGGGAAGCAATTGGAAAGTTGTAGGTAGGTGGGGGGTGTGCCCATAACAACTACAAATTTTGGGTAGTCGATGTCACTGATTTTCTTCAAAGTACAGTAATTGCACTCGCTGTTTCAAAATGATACTCAAAAACTTCAACAACACGCAAGAGGAGAGGATGAACGTGGCAGGTAGCAATCAAGAAGAGAAGAGAGGATGAGCGTGGTAGGTAGCTGAGAATACACATGTCAAAATAGATTTGGGTGGATAGATGACAAAATGAACAGTGTTTTACAAACCACCCTGATATAGAAAAACACCTATAATGTAACAAGAATGATCAGTCTTTCTTGTTATGTGAGATGCATGGTCACAATTCTTTAGAGTTTATGAATCGTAATTAAAGTCTTGGTCAAATCATTGATGGAGCAGGGTTTCTTACACCTTCATCATCCAAGAAACCAAATTTTAAACAATGAAAATACTTGACAATTTTTTATTTGGTAGATGGATGCTGAAATGAAACAACACATTTTAAATCGAAACTCACATAGAAAAATGCATATGACGTAATTAGTGTTGTGTAGGTAACTTCATCCATTATGATACCTTTGTTTGTCATTTCATGACATAGGTTGAAAGTATACTTAAAACTTCCTTTCTTGGAAAATCCATTAATCAGTGCATTGTAAGTAACGATGTCTAGAACAATACTATTTCCCACCATTTCATTAAGCAACTTCACATCGACTTGTAGATTACCTTCTTTGCAATGAGAATCAATTAAGACTGTGTAAGTAATATTGTTTGGAACCTAACCCTAGTCTTGCATTCCTTTCAAGATAATTTGTACATCCTTCATCTTGCCACATTTGTAATAGCCATAGATAAGTGTAGTATATCTCACAACATTGGGAGACAAACCCTTTTTCAACATTTCATTGAAGAAATTGGTTTCTACAAGGGTAGAATATGTTGCAGCATTTGCAGCGACCCCATTTTCCACCATTTCATCCGTAATCTCGAAAGTCTCCTCCAGATTTCCATCCTTGCAATGCCTATCAATCAATCTGTTGTGCGTAAACCCATTCGGTACCATACCATTGCCAATCATATCTTTAAAGAGTTGATGATTGATTAAGCAGAGGTCTTCTCCATCTTTGTCTTTTGAAAAATGATTAAAATCCTAGTTCCTAATTAGCAAAACCTTAATTTGTTTTTCCATTTATGATCATAGTTTTGTCACAACAAATTTACATAAACATTGATGCCTATTTTATAGTAATAAAAGAAACAGGTCTTGACAAGACTATCTTAATCTTGTATTGCACTCGGTACAAAGGAATTTGTATTTGGTAGAGTATCTAACTTAATTTTACATATAGACCAACTAATCAATATGAAAATGTGATATCAAAATTTTATTAATATTTTTTTAATGACAAATTAAATCAAATTTAAATATATTATAGAATAAAATAGTTACAATATAATAGTAACCAACCTTTTTTTCACCATGAAAAATATGTATTTTCTTGTTATTCATTTCGAATAAAAGAAAATGGGTAATTACATCGAGTCATCACCTATCTCCAAGTCATAGATATAACAATGTATAGATCAAACATTGCATCAAAATCTGCATAAGCAAGTTCATGCTAACATTCCAACAAGCTACATATACAAAAATTACACAAAAGTCTTGCTCCCCGAGGAGATCCCGTGGATAAACATAATGCAAAATTACTAACACTGACTACCAAGAGAATGCACAATAGCCCGAACACTTTAAAAGAAGCTGTGTACGCCCTCAAAGGATAGGGTACCCTCGATAAATTCCTCAAAAATAAGATAACCCTCTTTCCATTACAGCGCCAATTTGGAGAGCTCATCTGCCGCAAAATTGAACTCTCTATGAACATGTTTAATGAGAAGGGATTCAAAGTGTGGAGTGAGATCCAAAGTGCGTTGGCACCATTTTTCAAGAATGACCACTGCCGGGATTTTTTTACCTTTGAACCAATTTATAATGGTAAGGACGTCCCCAAAAATGTGCAACTGAAAAATCCCATTTAACCAAGCGAAATCCAGTAAGCACCATAAATCCATAAGCTCTACTTTGGTATTGGTTGTTGACCCACAACCAAGCTTTAATAGGAAAATGTGTTCCTCATTGAACTTGATAAGTATACCACAACCTCCAATACTGTTTTGTACTACACCATCAAAATAAACAATAGCCATTACATAAGAGAGTAAAGGTTCATTAGGGATTCTCTGTTTAGGCACACAAAATATTATTGCCAAACTCATGAAACATCCCATTGCACTTAGAGATACAAAACTCAACTTTGGTTGACTCTCCTAAAATATCACTCGGATTCGCATAAGCCAAACATGCCAACAAACAAAAAAAGGGAGAAGTTTAAACTATGGATTTCCCTTGAATCAGTCCTCAAAACCATCCAGGCTCCAAGATTCTTGGGCCACTTGAATTTGAAGAAGGGAGCAAGTGACCGTCCAAACATCCTTACTAAATTGACAGAGTAAACAAAATGATGGACAGTCTCCAAGGCTTTACCACAGAGGTAGCAACACCCAGGCCCAATCCACTCCCTTTTCTGTAGATTATCCTAGGATAAGATGTGGTTTTTAAGGACAAGCCAAAATAAACACTTCAATTTAACGTGAATATGCCATTTCCAGATACATATACCACCAGCATTGGCCATACTTAGAATGAAAATATGATAGATATAGCCAGGCCTCCCCTGTAGTGAGTGACCTCGAAGATATGTTCCCATCCCAAACAATGGAATCCGCCAAAGGTCTAAGTATGATGCCGAGAGAATTAAGAAGGGATATATATGAATCCCATTCTGCTGCTTGGGGTTCTCACAAGCCCAAATCTTGATCCTGCAACATTCAACCAATATGGATCTGATAAGAGTGACACACCTGAGTGGGTAGTCTAGTTGAGTGTATAAATATCCCAATGGTGTAGAGCCTCCCATAGACTCAAACTGAGAATGTACTTATAAGTACAACCAACAATGAGATCGATACCGACAAATAGGCAAGATCCATCGCCTCCTTCCACCCCAACTTTTGTGTAATCCACAACAAAAATCTTCATAAAATATTTGTAGAAAAAACAAAAAAACATAACTAAATTTATTATATAAAATGAATTCATTATAATAAAACTATATTTTAAATTAATCAATTTTTATTATGTTTTTTTAATGACATAAAAGTAAACAAATCTATTATCTTATTCACAAAGTGCTCATGAAAAGTGTACAAATAATTTATAAATAAAGAAATATTTTCTTATTAATATAAAAATTATAAACTATAATCATAAAAATTTTAATTAGATGAAATCCTATAGTTAAAGTATAGTGGTCTTTCTTCTCACCGATTGCATAAAAAAAATACAATTAAGTATATAAAAGAGTCAAATAATTCAACTAATAACCACATTGGTTATGAATTAAACAATAAATATTCTTTAAAATGAAAATTATTCATATGAAACTTAAATTAAATATTTTAAAATGTTGACAAATTGATTTTAAACAAAAATTTCCAAAAACGAACACTTTTCCCTTTGCTTATTGATAAGTAACTAAGTTTCAATTATATAGTATAAAAACAAATTGATAAGCAACGAGCAAGAATGAGTTATAGCTCTGAAATTTACAAAAGATCACTAAGTATGTTCCATAATAATTCTTTGATAGGTTCCTTGAGCTCGAGTCAGATTTTTTGCCATAAATAACAGCTGTGTTATTTATCCTCCTTTCTATTTTCCTCTCTCACACCTATTTCTTCTCCTTTCTATTTTCCTCTCTCACATCTTAATATATGTGAGGGTCTTCTTAATTATGCTATTAGTTTATCTTTTGAAAGATAATTGTGATGTTTAATTACAGATATCCTTGTATATTGATCCTGGCTAGTGGCTACTAGCCGCTACTGGGTTGATGTTGTTTATGAAATATTAGTATTGTTATTTTTATCCATTTTCATTTTCTATTATAATATGTTTATAAATAGACGTTCAACTCCTTTTTAGCTGTGGGTGAGCTTTCTTCACATTATTCCACTTTCAAACCACTTCTTATATTGGAATTTCAATGTGTTTCATCTTAGGACCTCTTGGTCTTGGTCGATCTTTCCGTGTATTCTTTTGCTTTCCATGTTCACCATTTTTTGCATATGTAATATTAGCTTCATTATTACTTCTAAATGTACTAATTACCTCTAAATCTACTATGTACAAAGTTCAAATTATTTTTATTTGAATAATCTCAAATGGAATGGTTGTCTTTCTTGAGAAAAGGTTATTACTTATTTTTTCACTCTTTCTATTTGAATCGTTTTATTTTTTTTTGTTATGTTTAACCCATAAATTAGCATCAACTTTATCAATGTCAAGAAGAGGGAATCCCAATTCCATATCTCTGGTTTCTGCACTTGTTTGGTAGTAGTGAAGTCACCTTTCATCCACCTTGTAGTCTCTTCCTTGTGGGGATTCGACATTTTATTGAACTCCAAAATGTAGGTGTATGTATTTATATTTAGAGATGATTTCCACGGATATATATTTGACTTAATTTGGTTGGTTTATGTTTTAGCAAAACTAACACCACATTGTATTCTTTGTGTTCACTTCCATATCCACTTTAATAAAAAAAAAATTCAAAAAGTTGATAAATGTTTCGTATTACATCTTCCACATATAGTAGGAGTTTTTTTTATAATTCCTGTTATGTTTACTATTTTCTCATTACTCTAATCTTGCACTTTATCTATGTAAAGTGTAAATAATGTGGGTGAGAGGGGAAGATTTACTTCTACATCATTGGTAAAACTCTCAGTCTTTGAGTTTTGTTTTTGCATTGATATGTTTACTAGAGCTCTCTGCTTGGTCAAAGTCTTCATTTCAAGAATTTTCCATTGTTTTTCCATTACATTTTCATGATTCCGTCAGTTGTCTTGGAAAATATTTGGTTTAGTGAGTATGATTTGTTTCCATTCTTTTGGAGACTTGGAAAATATATGGTTTAGTCAGTATGATTTGTTTCCATTCTTTTGAAAAACCCTCCAATTTTGTTATGTGCTAAATAAAGAAAATCGACCCAACTCAAGTGGTCCACTTGAAACCTATCTATGCCATTACATCTCCAACTTCAATTAGATTTCCTTCCTCCATGTTTTTGGATGCATATAAAGCCATGAAGGTAATGACGATTCTTTCCTCCACACCGTGCAACAACCATTATCTTGATTTTCTCATCCTCATTGCTCGATTTAAACACCATTTTCTGTGCATCCAATTAATGGTTAATGACATTTTGATAGCTACTAGAGAATTAAAAAAAAAATCTCAATTTCCAAGGCAGACCAAATTCTCCTACCGGGCCTTGAACAACGTTTTCTATGTATTCCAAAATGGTTGAGATGAATGCTTGATGGGTTCCGAGGGAAATAAATATTTGCAGGCAAGCATAGTCAGTTTGTGGTAGAAAACGCTCCCTTCCGTGAAGATTCTACATTATGTAGAAAGGAAAATGGAAAGAGATATGAAGATTTTTGATAATCGGTAGTATAATAATCAGCAATTTGTACATGAATAGATCGAATAAATCTCGACTAGATTTCACATGAAGAAAATGAAAAAAGTTGCACTCTACATCGAAATAATTTATATAGAACTATTCCATATTATGTAGTATACCCTGTGGCAAATTTAGTAGTTGGAACTTAGTCTGGCAAACAAATTTTTCTTATAAAATTGTATACCATTTTCTTATCCAGATCCAAAGAATTGCACGAGTCAAATTTGCATTATTCTACCCTGCAAACTATTCACTCGAAATCCCAATTGGAGAACTTCTAGGGGATAAAGGAGGAGAAGAGGGACATCTGCAACTTGGAGACAGAGGGAGGACTACATGAGGGCAAGCAAAGGAGGATGGTAAACGAAGTTTCTCTGGAGCGCCTCTCTCAGAAAAATTTGGAATTACAGTAGTCAGTCACAATGTCATGGAGAGAAAAACACACCTGTAAGCTATGATCAATATAATGGTGCACTTCGGCTTCTGAAAACAGAGACAAATGGTTTCTCTGCCTGGACTCGAAAAATCCTGCATCAATTCGTAAATGGGGCATCTGATCATGAGCTACGAGCACATGAAAATCGGTTTTTGCAGGTTTTAGATACTGATGCAGTGGAAGGAAACTTGCATAACAAGCAAGAACGAACCTGTTAAAACCTTATCCAAACGTCAAAAGTGGTAGTTTCTTACTCTTCAAATGTGTGTATTCTTTTCATTCGTTGAAAGGCGGACTATTCTGCTACAAGGTTTTCAAAATCACCTTCAGGAGAAAAAACGCCTACGGCTTAACAAGACTTGCCATTGATTATGTAAGGCATAGCGTAAGGCAGTTGCCAACAGGGTGGGAATATGGAACAGGGTACGTCACACAGTTCCCAATTCAACCGGGTGAGACTTTTACACAGATTCATCATTACTGCACAGGAATGAACCTTGTGGTGGCATGCTCATGTCTCATGGATTAAAGCTACGATTTATTCAGCTATAATAACTATCGTAAGAGAGGAAGTTTATATTTGTTTCTTAAACTCGAAGCCGAAATTCCTATTCTAATAGGTGATGTGTTGTATTAATGAGATTCAATTAAAAAACGTTTGCAGGTTTAATGGTGATATTGATTGAAATGAGTGATAATGTTGTTTTTGAACAGGAGAATGGTGGAATAGAGACCCAATCTCGGTTGTGAATCAAGCGAGTCTCACAGGTTCTGCGCCCATTATATCCAATGCCTTCACCATAAATGGACAACCAAGGGACCTGTATCCTTTCCTGGCACAGGGTAAGAAGTATTTTCTTCTGTATAGACTTCAAAAAACGTGTATAAATTGTACTGTTTTGTTGAAAATTTAAATATAAATTAAATGATTTGTTCCATGGATGCAGAAACATTTCTTATTCCTGTACAACACGGAGAAACCTACCTTCAGCGAATCGTGAACGCTACATTCAATGACGAACACTCTCTCAAGATAGCAGACCATGGACTTACTGTAATAGCGATGGATGCTTGCTATACTAAGCCATACAAAATGGATGTAATCTCTATTGCTCCAAGTCATACTGTTGATGTTTCTGTCACCGTCATCATCGCCAACCAGCCTGTGGGAAAGTACTATATGGCCGCCCGAGCATACAACACTCAGACAGCCATATGGCAGCCAGAAATTCTGATAACACAACAACTACTACCATTTTACACTTAATGTATGCCCCGTGAATGCACAAAAACCACCAGACTCCAGTGAACAACCAATGGGTAATCACAAAAATCAAATGGATAAGCACAGAAACCAATGAATAATGCATAAAGTAAAGGAAAACATGTGGAAAAATTTCATTAGTCGGAAGGACGATGAAATGAACAGTGTTTAAAAACAACCTTGAGAGAAAAAAAAAGCCTTATGACGTAAAAATAGACCAATGAAGAAACGATATATTCAATGTAAATAAAATCTCAAGAAGACCAATAGAAGTTAACATATTAGTTGGAAAAGAAACACAATGACCACATCAAAATGAAGACCGAGAGACAAAGAGAGCAGAAATTGCTATCTATGTAGCTTATTGTATGTCTAGACCTTGCAAATGGCAAGTTGTAGTGCAAGAAATCGTGAGTTCCACTTGTTTCCTCTCCTTCTTCCTTCATAAGGCTACAAAAGTTTTCTCTAAGAGTATCCAAAAATACAAAGACAACCCACCCCACTCATCTTCGAACATATTGAAACAACCAAATGTCAAGGTTGTAGATGGGTTGTGGAGTCTGCTACAATGAACTAGAAAATCAATGTATGAACTCCAAGGCTCAAAGCACTATCCATGAAAACCTAACCTCTTATGTTGCTCTTTCCTAATAAAGAGACCTTGAGAATATGCCCATGTAAACCGTAGCCTCATTCGTGTTGTTCTTACCTATGAAATAGACTCGAATCATCCCTATGTGCAAACCCTAACCTTCTTCCTATTGTTTTTCCTCGCAAAGAGACTCAATGCATTCATCCATGTAATCCTAAACTTCTTCGTCCTAGTGTTTTGCTTAGAAAGGAGGTCAGATAATTAAAAATCCAAGGATAGGCTAAGCAAGGCAACCATGATCTCTAAATTTATCATTCATCCCATCACCATTCCATGGGATGGTAGTAAGGTCTAAGAAACCTACCAACACAACCAACCTCTCTTCTTGTGAATCACTCTAAAGGCCCAAGAATGCTTCCAAACAATTAATGGATGATTTTGTTCTACACAATGGAAATTAGATGGATGTCTTCCCATGCCCTTATGATATATTTTCTATGGCCCTCACATTTTGTTGATGGAGCATTCTAAAATGATCCAACTTAAATTACCATATAACACGTGTCATATTACTATATCACTACTATATAAAGGTTAGAAGGATTTGTAGTATAAGCTTATAGGCCATGGGATCAAATACTTTAGGGTTCAAAGGATTTGTGACCTAAGTTTACAAATGAAGGAATGATCAACATTTTTTATAAACAAGTTTCAAATATTGTGGTGGAATTTCTTTTCATTTTTCAATGCAATAAGGAAATCACTCCAAAGCAACATGGCCCTTTAAAAGATGTTGTAGTAAGTGTATTAAATATATATGTTAAATAAATAAAATAATACTTATAAAAAAAATGAAATCATCGGAAACAAAATTTTGAGATTTTTTTACAAATGTTGTGGGGACCTCTTCCTTTCATGGATTTTTAATTAAGGTAGATCATCATATTTCTTGATAGTACTACATTTTCCAAATACCTTGCTAAGAGCTAGAGACGAGGGACCATTTTGTACTCAAATGCCCTTCATGCTATGAGATCGAAATACAATTACTTTACCTCACTAAAAAAATCACTTGCTTCTCTTCAAAATATCATGGCTTATAATGACAAGAAATGCCTAGCCTTCTTCCTCCAAAGGATGTACAACTTTCATCGATGACTTATTAAAGCCAAGTTCCCCAATCTGGCATGTGCTAGATTGATTGTATCTTAATTCCAACCCTAGTGGGAAGAGGCCCCATGGCCAACTTCCAAGCTTACATGATAGATTCATGAGGTGTCATATACCGTCCCAATGATTCCCATGGTTGCACACCCATTACACATTTCTTTGTGGCATTAATGTTAAAAGTCTCTCCAAAGAAACAAGTCATAACCAAAGACGCTCCTTAAGCTTCTTCATTATTCCCATTCTGTTGTGTTGGTGCTTAAAAATTGTTTTTTCATTTTCCTTATTTTAGGTTCTCCAAAGGAACAAGTCTCGACCAAGGAACCTCCTTCTTGAGCTTCTTCATTACTCCCCATCTCAATGGATTGGCACTTTCTAGTGCTTTTAACACTTTTATTCTTTTAGGTTCTTTTTCTCTCTTTTAGGCATTCCTTGGGGATGTATTTTTGCTTCCCCCTTGTCCTCTTTGTCTATTGTATTCATTTTACCATTCCATGCATCAATTTGATCTTTACTGAACATTAATATTTAAATTAAATTAAATCAAGTATTATACACAAGATATTATATATAACCTTGAGGAAGATTTAATTGCCACTAAAATCACTTTTCCATATGATTGTTTTTGAAGGATTCATGACATGCATGTCTACTCATTTCCTCTTTCTATTTTTTTCCAATCAATGGATTAACCTCCACAACTTTGTTGGGTTAGTCCCCCTGAAAATCATAATTAAGCATAGTTACCGGATTCATCCCTAGGATTAACCACACCCAAATCAAATTGTTTATAATCGGATTCACGGATTCTTCCACCTTGTTTTTACTAATCTAAATTTGGTTAAGTAGGATAAATGTAGGATAATTAGGGTTAATTATGGTTAGGGTTATGAATCCCCAATTCCTAATTTTGGGATGAGTGCCACACCCGTATTGGATTCTTCAATTGATTTTGATCGCACCCACAGTGTGTGTAACCTTGTAATTAAGCAATCAACTACCACTTAGAATATCATTACCTTTGCACCTTCACCCAACCCGAGACTTGTCAAAGATAGCCTAAAATGAAACAACACTCCCCCTAGTGGCACTCACGGCACCTATAGTAACTACTTCTAGGTTTGAACATGCAACTTCCCATAGTCTAATTTCCTCCTCTTCTTGTTATAGATCATAAGTCTACTTAATGGGACACCAATTCACATTAATTATTGTTGCAAGATATAGAAGCTCATTATATTCTTAAAATATGATTTTCAGATTTTCAAAAACTTTAATTTAAATCTAAAGAACAAAAATTCTAAAATTAATTACCATTTCACTCAATATTACATAAATAAATATTTTGTAATCAAATATTAAAATATTTATAAAAAAATCATAAACTACTTTAAACTTATAAGGTCAAAAATATTTTGATTAGAAAAAGAAAATTGTAGTGTAAGAAAGGGTCAATAATACATTTGTGGTATCTTGTAACAACTATTGTGACAATGATCAAAGTTCAAATCTTAGTGGGCGTGCTCTTTCCATACACGGGGTTTGTCAATTGTTGTTATTTAATTATATTAAATATAATTAGATAGTCTTCAACCAAACTATTGTGTGATGTTGACGAGGCAAAAATTGGGTCTAACGCAAGTGGTTGTGGGATGGAGTGTAATTCTTCCCACCCAAGTTTTATTCCCCTAAGTGACATGTTGAGTTATAATGAATATATTGTTATCCTTTGAGAATAGGTCCTTCATGATATCAACTCCACAACGTTGGTCTCTTATTAGGTTTGCAAAACCTTGACATCATGTATCGCCCATCAAAATTCCTCCTTATTAAGTTCATGAAAAGCAATACTCATAACACACCTGCCATCAAAATTTACCCCCCTTTTATTTTGGCGCTCAAGATTAATTAATCAAAATTTCCTCTTAAATAACTATTCATTATAAAAAAACTAAATCCCTATGTTGACGTCGCTATCGCGAATAACGAGTAAGACAATATATAGTTTCAGGTCGACTCTATGGCTTTGCATCAAAGATGATTTTAGGGGTGAATTATAGCCCATAGGTGAATTTTAAGGACTTACCAAAAAAAGGTGGGTGAATTTTTAATATTAACATGATTTTTTTTTATTTAATAAATTAGCCCATTTTTTATTTTACATATAATTTCCCCAATTTAAATAGCCTGCATTGTGAAACTGGTCAAATTCATAAACTGGAATTTATCCCACTCAATTATGGGGAAAATATTGACATTCACCTAGATTTCTTCAGTAATGGAGGTCAAATCACTAGAATTTTCTAGGTTTGGAGGAGAAATTGAGATGGTCCGCCCAGATTTATGAATGATAGGTTAAAAATTTGGTATCTGGCCCCTGATTTATTTATATTTGGGTAAACTTGTCTTAGTTCGTCCTTGATTTGGGTAAAATGGGTAAAATGGAATTCATTCGTCCTCGAATTGGGTTTGTGGAGCAATTATTGAGCAGTTCTTCAAGCTTTTTCAATTTCTGATGATTTGTTTTTCGTATAGTCATGCTAACTTGTTTGTTGTGTGTGAAGGGCTGTATACATATGGAGAAAATATGGAAACAAACAACTATATTCTGCAACATACCTTTCAGAGGAAGATCCTTTTCTTGAGCAGTCTGCTCGTCGTCGGTTGGAACCCCCAAAATCAAGCATTGATTGGGTAACATTGATCAAAATAGAAGATTTATTGCTTGTTGGTCAAGGAGACTTGGTTGAAAAGAAGAAGAATTTGTCCTTAAGGATGAGAATTTAGCTTTAGCTACAGATACATGTATAGATAAAGTCTCAAAACCTTAGGGCATGACAGTATTGTTTACTGGTAAGAGGTTACCTTTTCTGGGTCTTTTATGTCTTTATCTTTGGTGGCCCACTCTTCTCTTGCTAATTAATATTTTTGATCATATACAAGTTATTCATACAAAATATATATAAAGAAGGACTAAAACCAAGCATAAATTGCTATCCATATTGTGACCCAATACTTTTAGGTATTGCGCTGAGAGGTGTATTTACAGGTTGGGTACGGGGTGATTCTTCAAAACCTTGTTTGTGTGGAGCACTTGGGCTGATGTATTGTCTATAATCATTATTTAAAGAAAAATATGATGGTTAACATGGTCGTTTTGTCACTGCCTATGACTATATTTTATGCACAATTACTGGCCTTTCCTGTTGAATAAAGTTTGGTTTGGGTGCTCTCTGTTTCATACAACATGAAATGACTCATACAAATGAAAATTATGAGGTCTCTTGGAATATATATTTTAACTATTAATTTATTAGCTTGTGAGTTGTGAATTGGCATTTTGATGCAATCTCTGTTACATCTCTGATTCGCATGTATTGCCATTTATTATCTTTCTGAAAGTGATTTTTTTGTCATTTTGACAATGCCACATTTGTTGCTTTGGCATGTAATTTTCCTATCAATATATTCCTATTGCTTCCATATATTATCATGAATTTAATGATATTATGTTTCTTTATATGATTCTGTATTTGCAAATGTTGATGGGCCATAACATTCTGTACTTCTTTAGAAAGTGCAATTAGTCACAAATGTGAATGTTATATTATGCAGATTTCTATATGTATTCGTTCATATGGTGTCTCCTTGCAGTAGTTTAAACTTGAAATTTGGATGTAAATATTGTCCGTAAGGCTTTCATATAGGCACATATGCTAATTTCTATGTATTAACTACACCACATTGTGTTAATTGTTGTTTGTTTGAATCTATTGCTAACCTTGTTATATTCAAAGCTTGCCCAATTATGGCTCCAAGTTCCAACTTCCCTCTCAAGCATATTGGAATTCCCAGGTCCAGTATCATGTGATGCTATTGAGTAGTAATTCACAACTCCTGATAATTTAATTATAGTACCTTCTGTTGAGGCCTGGAAATTCGCAGGAAACAACAGAAAGGGATTCTCCCCAGTCAACGTTCCCAACTAGCCCGTTGACTGTATGGTATAGGGAATCCGTCCGGTTTGCGGTCCGGCTACCATAGGTAAAAGTAACAAAACAAGGTTTTACCGGTTGCGGCCCGATCCACCATGTATATTTTTGTATTTTTTGACTTATGTATGAGATGCATATGCCTACTTAACCATGCAGGGTGATTAGGATGCGAGGAACAGTCACAATGTGATGCACAGGTTCTTACCTCTTGTCTTAGGCCCACAAGCATCTAAATCACATATGCAGCCATGAAATGAAACTAACTACCTATCTATCTATCCCCGGGGGGAAAACTGAATTTAATTATGAGTAATGTAAAGTGTGCATGCAACATAAAGAGAAACTATAGTTAGCTGATTATTTCTTCCCACATTGCATGAACAATTAAGGATATTTCACAACCAAATAGCCAATTGTTTATGAACAACATTCATTACTCATAGTGGAAATCTTCATAAAATAAATCGGAAAACATTCATATAAGAACATAGGTTCAAAGAGTTAGAACGGTCTCACGGTTAATGGACACAAAGCTGAAAATGAAATAGTTCCTCTTCAACAAATCCATAGCATAACATTAGAATATTCCACCAAGCTTTCTCCAACAGGCCAACTGTAATTTTCTATTGCAAAAGGAAATAGTTCTTCTTACAATATGTCTTCACCAGTCTCGCTGGGAAAAAGTCCTTTTCCCTTCTAAGCTTTCTATCTTTATACAAAAAGGGTGAGACTGTTGGGCTACCCAAAGTGACCTTTGGGCTTCCCAACCCCTCATTTCCCAACATTCTGCTTTTCTTAAATGTTTTACAAAAAATAGTTACAAATTACAATAATGACCGCTCCTTCATGAGGAGGGTCCCACTTGAGCATCTAGAAACTTCTTCCATGACACAGCATCAGAGGCAATGCCCTCAAATGCGCAGGGTTCCAAAAATTGAATGTTGATCTCGAATTTTTCTGCCTGGTTCTTTATGGCTTCCACTCTAGCTGCGCTTAATCAAAGCTGGTCTTCCAGGATATGCACACTAACTGTTGAATGGCCTACTTCGCTTCTCAGAATCTGGTCATTAATGGCTTTAATGAGTTGCATTCTCGCTTCTTCATCTTGATGTATTTTCTGCAACATTTCTATGAATGAATCGTGGTCTGGGAAAGCCTCGAGCCTCTGCTCAGCCTCTGTCTGGAACCGGTTGTAGGTAATGAGAAGTCTTCTGAAAAACTCGGTGCATAATCCCTTTGTCTTTTTAACTGCCTCCTTGAAATCTTCAGCGGTGTTAATAGCAAATTCTATTAAATCATGTCCCGCTTGAGGGCTTGTTTATCTTTTGCTGGCAGCTCTGCTAGAGCTTCTTCGTTGCTTTACAACCTCGCTATTCTGGTAGTCAAGACCTCGAGGATGTCTTGAGATCTATCCACAAAGTAAGATGCAGTTTCCAAGATCTCCTCCAATCGGCCATCGATCTGTAACACTCTACATATTTCTTCTTCAACAGCAGTCTGTAGCTACAACATCTTGGTTTTTTGGGCCAATACATGCTCTTTGAATGGATGGAGGTTAACCTGCTGTTCTCTTGCTTCCTCTAGAGTAGTTGTAAGCGAGGAAATCTTTTTCCGATGTTCCTTCTTCAGTTCTTGGGTGTGCAGATCATTGGCCTCCAAGAGGATCTATTGCTGCTCTTCTAACTCCTCCACCTTTGCCAGTAGCTGTTCCTTTTCAGTTCTTAACTCTTGGTATTCTTTTTGTGCTCTCTCCAGAGACTCCTGTGTTGTTTCCAGAACTTGTATTTCTCCTTGGAGGGCCTGTACTTCAGCTCTTGAGGATTTCATTTCCCTTTGCATATCTTCATATTTCCTCTTGAGCCTGTTGCTTTCTTCCCTTTCTTTCCTCAATGTGTCTTTTAACTGGGCAGAGGATTTCTTGGACTGCTCCAATTCAGTTATTACATTGTCCATGTTATCTTCTAAGGCGTGGAGAAGTGCAGTCCCAGCTCTCAGGGTGAGCCTTGGATCTTGGTCTGTTCCTAACATAATAGCCGTATCTGTTATCATTTTGCCAGGAATATTTCCTGCTTCTACTTTCCTCTCTGTTCTCTTCATTATTCTCTTCGTTTCCCTATCATAATATACAGTGTTGAAATCGGGGATTTCTTCCCCTTTCTTCTGGACAAAAGGAACCAGCTTGAGAGTGGGGACCATGGGAGTGCTGGAAGCAGGTACTTGTGGGTCCTAAACCTTGGGGTTCTCAACATCCTGGGTCTGCCCTCTAGCTATGTCAGAAGCTAATTGTTCTGTCTTAGTCTGTATCAACTTCACCCTCTCTGCCTCCTACTTTTGCAGCTCCTCATCGAGCTTTCTCTTCGCTTCTTCGGCTGCTTTTCTCGCTGCTTCTTCTGCCTCTTTAGCTGCTTCCTGGGCTTTCTCAGCTGCTTCTTGGGAAGCTTTTCTTTTCCCTTCCTCTTCACTGTGCAACCATTCTGTAGCTTCTTTTTCCAACCTCTGGGCTTCTTCATTTCTCCTTTTTGCTTCTTCCTCAGCCCTAGCCTGTTCATCCCCCTTTCCACCTTTGGTGGTGATTTTCTTCGTGAATCTTCTCTTTAGTGCTGTCATGTTCGGGACATTTCGGAATACAGATTCTTCCCTATCAAAATGATGGGTATATTCGAAATGCACCTTATTTTATTTACAATGATCAACCACTTTACCATGGGAGTCATTTCTGTGATAGGGCATCTCGCCAAAATGGAATCTCTCCAGCTCCTCTACGAATTCACCAGCTTGTTTCACCTTGGTGAACCTGTAGCTCCCTAGTCTGAAGGGCAAGGGAGGATAAGCAGTCTTCTTATGTTCGAACAAGAAACTGCCTATTCCATCCAGGAACACTTGTCTGACCGCCTCCTTATTGACAATGTAATCAGTTGCATACTTTGGCAGTAGGGAAGGCGCTCTCGAGCCTCCAAACATTATGAAGTACATTCCATGTTCAGTCAAATAGTAGTCTGTGTAATCCACTATTACTTTCATGGCCTCTTCCAACATACAATCACACTCTTTCCGGAAAATGAGTGTGTATAGTGGCATAATGAAGTGCTCATAGAATTCTCTGTAATGGCTGTGGTATTGGTGTGCCCACAATGGTCTATAAGCAGCATAGACAGGTATTCTTTCCCTATCCCAGATGCACCTGAGACCAGGGAAAGGCTGGTTGCATAGTATACAGTCTATGAGTATTGAGCTCATATAAAATTCAGACCTTTTCTGGGGCTCTCCTTCCAAGGCTGAGGCCAAGCAAGAAGAAAGACTGCTTGATACAAGGCTGGCCCAATTGAAGACTGTCCCTTGGGTTTCCACATGAAAAATGATGGGTATCCACTCTAGATTGAAGAATCTGCCATGGGCTCTCCCAAAGACCCTATTAAGCATCAGAGCTATAAATCTGTAGGGAGCCCTCAAGCTCGTTGTATCATACTCACCAGTGGGTCTGTATCGGTAATGTTTTCCCTGCAACAGCATTCTCTTAAGAGTCTCTACCAAGTCCATTCTAATGGTATTCAGCCAATCATCGGATAAGAATACTTGGGCTTCTGGCAGGTGATAAGCCAACACCACATATCCAGGGATAAATGTAGCATAGCCTTGTCTCTCAACATTTTCTAGAATCATTGTGGTTACATCTACCTGGGGCAGAATCCAACCAATTACCTCAGAGCATGGGAATAGCTCTGGCCTGGTGGCGACCTTCATAAGGGAAGATCTTTCAATGTTTGCATATATGGACTCTTCTTCTAAGCCCATGTCGGGAACTTCTCTTCGGGTAATCATTCTATAGATTTCCCCCCACTGGTATTCGGGTTCCAAGCCAAAAATGCATTTAGTGTCTTCATATACGTATTCTGTCTTGGTGACCACTTCTACTTCTGGCTCTTCTTCGACCATAGGGGCCTTCTTCTTTTGTCTCTTTGACATTGTGAGCTCGAATTCTTCCTGCCACATATAACATTGTAACATTAAGCAATTCCAGTGGCAGACACTTATATGACAATGTGCAGCGTTTTACTTCTTTTATGTGTATCATGACAGCAATTAGTTAACGAAGCTAACATTATGTGTATGACCTTACTAACAGAGCCATTGAAACATGATGCGCATTGCTCAGTGAATTAATCTATGGCTAGCATGATTGAAAATATTTATATGCGGTAAGATTATGCAAGCTACCACTGTTTGCCAATACCAAACATTTCTCACAATGCAATTGGATGGAAAAACATCTATATTATCGCGAAAAAAACTCCCGCTCTCTGCAGGTGCCATTATCAAAACACTGCGCGGAACAGATAGGGGAAAACTACGCAAGCCCTCAAATGAAGCTTTCAACACCACTACCCCCTGCGACTTCTAGTTAACAAACTAAACGCCATGACGCATCCCCTCCACAGGTTAGGGTTTAAATATAACTACACGCTGAAAAAATGCGGCTAAATGTTGGCTATTCAAGGATGCGGGTTTCTAGGGCGTGTTTGATCAAAGGAAAACCCCCGGTGCAACCTATGGTGCATAATTATGCATCGTGGTACACCCTCTACCCCGGCTCGGGTTTGAAACTGAGCGAGAAATGGGTTGCGTGGGACCGCGTAGGAAACAATGACTAGGGCTTGGGGATCCGGGTAAAAGGGAAACCCCCTAAATGCTACAAAAATCAACAAACCCCCCCTGCAAACCTATCTTTACATACAGGGTGGTTTGACGCAGACGGCGTAACGGCTGCTTGCACCAAACCCCCATCCACTACTCGCGAGGTTGCAAACGGAAAGCCGTGGGAAAAAAATGCTTCAGGGTTAAAATGCCCCACCCCATGGTCAAAAGGATAAAACTCCACCTTTATAGGCGTCTAATTGAACGGGATGAGGAAGACGACCGGGGAAGCAAAACATCATAGAAAACCACCAATAGTTCAAACGGAAAGGGAAAAATGAAGAGCCTACCTGGAAATACGGTGAGTATGGTGGGTCGACGACAGTCAGGATTCCACAATTGCCACCTGGATGCACGTACACTGACCGAGGGGTCCTTCACAGCTCGTGAGAATGACATGCACAACAATGACAGCACTCAACAATCAAGAATAACAATAAAAATATAACCCCTCGACCCGTATATATATACATGGTCAAACTCTTTCGGCGGGAAAAGTTAAAATCGGACGTCGGAGCGCTTTGTATCGGCAATCAAAGGTAAACTTCAGTCCGCAATGACGGAAGTCCAAAGCACGAAGTCATCCGCGATGACACATATGGCGAGGAAAACATCGGACGGCGGAGAGCTTCTGAATTGGAGGCTGAAAGCTTACGCTCTTCCGCAACGGTGGATGATCAAAGCTCTAAGCCTTCCGCGGGGTCAAACATGGCGGAGAAAGGATAAAAGATCAGAAGATGAAAAGCCAATTCTTTCCGCAACAGCGAAATACCGAACCACAGATCTATCTGCAATGGCGAGCGGGAGTCGGAAACCAAAAGTAATCGGGAGAGCTAACGGTGTGCTGTCCGCAATGGCAGAGGGAAAAGTCATAAAAAACTTCTGATGTGAAACCAAAAGCATCCGACGTAGAATCAAAGAAATCGGAAAAAATTAATCGAAGCCAAACCGAAAATCTATCCGCAACGGCGGAAGTAGAAGTGACAATGGTTCCGATACAAAACCAAACCCCAGCCGACTTCGCCAACCGAATCGGGAGAAAAGTCGAAGTTAAAACCTAACTTCCATCCGCAACGGAGGAGAAAAACATGACCAAAACCTTCCATCATAAACCCAAAAATCAGCCGACGGATCGGAAGACGAAAACGCGGACTCACCCGCAACGACGGAAGACGAAAACAAAGACTCACCCACAACGGCGGAATATCAAAACAAAATACCTTTCGATCCAGACAGGCTTCAAATGCAATTAAAGGCAAATGATGAAGGTTTGATCAATCATTGAAATTCTTAATCATTTTAGAAAATTGGAAAACAACCGTAGATCAATCCAAGCATAAGCAAGTCTTTCTGAAACGTTCTCAAACCAAATCCAAGAAAATGATCAAACTAATTCAAGAAAAAGGAGGGTCCTAATTTTTTTTGGAATTTTGGGAAAATTGTTGCAGCTGCAACACCTTCATGACAAAAAGCATGTTTGTTCCTTGGATTGCTCGATTAAAGGTTATGAATGGGTATTAGAGATGTGGTCTCATGAACTTATAGATCGATTAAAGGTTATGAATGGGTATCAGATATTTGGTATAAAGATTTTTTATATTGTTGTTGGATGAAATCCTCAGTAATAAATATACCACTTTGATATTAATTAATCTTGCAATTAAAAAGGCATCACAAAGACAAGAATCACATGGGGATCCACAAAGTAAAAATGGAACAATCTTGTGATGTTAGTACTAGAGTGAAATAGGATGACATATGCTACATTAGTTATTCTTTTCTCCACTTTCAGCAATTAGAAAATCCTCTTTGTGAGTCACTGAGTTATGATGCACCAACTAACACCCCTAGTGTAGGAATTCTGATCTGCTATTACACAACCACCCATCCAGTGTCTGAAGTCACAAATGAAAGGCACCTTTGGTCTGGGTTTTCTGATCCCTTACAATGCACCCTTTCCTGTTTGAAACCGCAACATTGTAATATGAATGGTTTCATAACTCTTTATGCTGCACTGATCTGTATCTATGGCAAGCAACTTTTCATGATGGAATTTATAGTTTGAGAACAACATTCCTCTATGTTGCACTCACATTTCACACATAATATGCAACCGTTTCCCTTTCTGTAACCTGCAAAATTACCATATGAATGGTTTCAGAATCCCTTATTGATGGAAAGAAAATTTTCCATGATGTAATTTATAGTTTGAGAACAAAACTCCTCTATGTTAGACTTACATCTCACACATGGTATACAAGATTTTCCTGCAATGGCACCTGTTGTTTGAGCATTTTTCTTCTTTATGTTGTACTCATGGTTCTACAATATTTGTTGCACCAATATTTCCAACAATAAGGAATGTTTAACTGGTATGCAAATTATGTTCCTCACCTCTGTGCCTACTCTGCTAATTTTGTGTTCAAATGGAAACTATAGCTTCTTTCTATTGTAACTACTTTTCCATAACCTATAAATTTTGCACATCATAGTTGTAGATTAAGCCTACATTGATATACTGAGCCTACATTTAGATGCAATTTGACAAGTTGGTATCCTTGTAGTGCACACATTGCCACTCCCATGTGATCATGGTTAGAAAATGCTAATTAGTAATGTTTACCTAACCATACCTGAACTAAAATATGCCAATTCATATGATTCATGTTACTGTAAAACGATCTCAAAAGATGAATTATATTTCTTTAGGCTAGAAAAATTTGACATCTGTTGCAGAATGTTGTTTTATATGATATTATGTGGCAACCATGTCTATCTTAGTATCACTTAACACTTGTGTAATTTTTTTATTTTTTATTTTTTGCAGAGAACGTTTGTTTGCCCAATAGATGGTTTCTTTTGTAGTTACAAGAGGCGGGACCATTTAAATCGTGACTTGGTAAAGCATGAAGGAAAGTTATTTGTGTTCCCCAAAGAGGACTGCAATCTACAGTTATCATCTATCTCTAATTTGAAGCATCATGTGAAGCAACATGAAGAGAGGGGTGAGTCATGGTAGAGTCAAAATCTGAAATCCAAAGAGGTGAAGAAGTATCCTTTCCCAAAGCCATGTTGTGGAAAGAATTTTACAAGTCCATCAAGGCTTTTTATGCACCTAGATGATGTGCATTGTAAGTATTTATACCCATACTGAAAATATTTATCTTTTGTTGGCACTAGAACTGATTCAATGAGTGCTTGATTATTTCTCAAAATGATAAGATAGACTATGGAACTTTGGTCCATTGGTTGTTATAATAACCTATCAAGATACATGCATCATTATTGGTAACAATTAACTCTAGATGGAGACAAATACTCTCTTGAAGAGTGTATGAGAACTCCTGAATTTGTTGCACCTTCCAGACTGTCATAAAAGGTATGAAAAAGTGACAGGATGGATCCAAAATTAACATGCAAACTTTATAACTAGTTCCTTTGAAAGATATGATTCTTTTTGCCAATACAATGCTTGTATTGATTTGATAAATGTGACCCATGACTTTGTTATATTGATTGATTCCTCTACCTATGGACATGTTATTGACTATTGACCCTTGTTCTTTATAATTCTCTATATTGTATAATTATTTGTGTTTTTAGTGCTACCCATGGTGTTTTTGGTTTCTCATTGAGAAAAATAGGCTAAGGCTTGAATGCAATGATAATCATCCATAAATGTGTTATAGCCCAAAATGACACATCTCTGCATGTGACCACTTTCCCATGATTTCGTCGCATGTCGTCACTTCATGAAAGTCACTGAAAAAACACCTATCTTGGAGGACCCATATCTTGAGTTTTGTAACTCCGTTTGACCTCATCGCTGCACCATTGGAAAGGTATTTTAGTTAGCTAAAACTTTCTAGAAGACACCAAAGTCTGAAAATGCCCAGAAATACCCTAAAAATGCGTTTTTTGTTCATTCGTGATTTTCCTTAAGGCAAACCCACGAATGTGCCTCTTAGCATTTAAACATTAAAAAATGAGTTAATTGGAGATTAGTTAAGTCATTTAACTTAATTTCCTTAACTGCTGTAACTTCTCCAACCTTCAAAACTACCTTATTTCACCCATATAAATAGAGGTAGGGAGGTCCATGAGAGGGGACTGGAATTTTTGCATTGTTATGCTGGAGGAATTGGAACTCTCTTTGCCCACACCTTTGCCCTGGAGGTCTTCCCCTTGTGTTGCAGAGCTTGGAGGCTGAGTTCTTTGGAGAAGAGAAGCAGCAAAACTAGATCAAGGTTTCGTGACGTGCCAAACTTGAAGAGAAGGTATACTTGTACTTGTTTTCAAGATTAATAAAGATGTGATGTCCTTCTTCTTCCCAAATCATTGTTCAATGTGTGATTGAATCTCTGTTTATGATCATATGATGATGTTATTCAGATTATTATTTCAGATTTATTTGATTATCATTTCTTTATATGTGGTCATAATGGTTTGAGGAAGGTATAACTTGTTTTGCAGGTCTCTTGGAGCGAGAGGAGCAAGAAGAGGATTGAAGAGAAAGCTTGGACCAGCCTTCATTTAATCAGGTGTGGACCTTTCTCATCTCTCATCTTGCTTATATATGCTTGCTAAACATTGTGCATCTCTCTTTCAACCCCAGTACGTTGATGGCCTCTTAAACCCTAGCCATAGGATACTTTCCTTTACAACAGAACTGGCGACTCCGCTGGGGATAGCCTTGTCTGTTTGGGGTTTCTCTTGATTTCTTTCAGCCTTTTGCATTGTTTCAGGTCCTTCTTGCCACTTAGGAACACTTCATAAATCTGATAGCACACTTCCCCTGTCCTCTTAAGGTGGTTTTTGACCTTTTTGGGAATTTTTCCACCCATTCACGAGTTTCTCTTCTGAACAGTCGCGAATACTTGCTTGCATTCGCGGATTGCTATACTGAACAGTCGCGAGTCATTCGTGGGTTGCACTTATAGACAGTCATGAATGCCCCTTTAAATAGTGTTTTTTCCTCTTTTGTGATTTTTCTTGTGTTTGAAGGTGTTTTGGGTAGGTCTTTTAGGGTCCTCTGCAGGTGCATGACTCTAGGGAGTTAGTGTCATCCTTTTTGCTTGTTCTCTATCTATGTGGTAAGCCCTTTTATAGCATTAGTTTTTGCTCTTTGCTCTTTCCCCCATCTCCTTTACTTGGTTATATTTTTGGCTTATGTTTTTGGTCAGCCTCTGTTAGTGATCTTTGGCTGATTTCAGAATCCTGTTGGTGCTGGTTTCCTTCTTCTTGTGATGGTTAGCTTCACCGTGCCAAAGTAGTTGACTTGTCTTTTATGCAAGCCTTCCTTCCAAGTAGGGTTTATACTAACTTTAGAGCACTCTAGAGTTTGTTTGGTGGTTGTTTAGCAGAGTTCCTTTTGCTTTGTTCTTGTTATCTGCATGCTTTTGCTTTGTAGGTAGTTTTTCTTTTGCCTTTATATAAGAAAATTAAAAAGAACGTTTACTTGTTTGTGCTGCTTGCCCCCCCCACCTCCTTCTTTGGCTTGACCTTGTTGTACAAGGTACTGAGCAGCCTTTGTTTGTAGGCTTAGATTGATACTTGGGACTTGTTGACCTTTGTTTATGTCAGTCTTATTGCTTAGTCTCTTCATTCCAAAGTTGTTGGCTTGTCTATCTTTGTGAGCCTTCCTTTCAGAGAGGTTGATATCTAACTTTAGGGAGACCTAGGGTTTGTTTTTGGGGGTGTAGAGTAGTTGTCTATTTTCTTTGCTTTCAGTATTTGCTTGCATTAGTTGATAGGCTAATTTTTTCTTTTGCATTTATAAAAGAAAAATACAAAAACATATGTTTGCTTTATATGCATGTAGATTAGGGTCTTAGTCTAGATTGCATAGCATATCTTTGTTTTTGGAAAAATATAAAAAGAATTTTGTTCTTTTTGGCTTTCAAGTTTCTATTTGAAAAAGAAATATAAAGAGAATAGCTATTTGCTTTTTTGCATTTCATTTCTCTTTGCTTAGTCATTTTGTTTCATTTTTTGAGTCAAAACACCACATCAGTTTCATGCCATTTACACTCTGAGTAAGAAACAACCCATAAAATAAACGATATAATTTTAAAATTTACTAGTAAGTTTTATTTTATAGGGTCATACACCTACTAGCTTAGGCTAGACTTGTGGGCTAGGGAGTTTAAACTCCCCACAAGTGTTAAATCTTAGACGTAGTTGGCCAATCACTAGGTAAATCCTTTTCTACATTGATTGTATCTGGGAAGCTCCTCTCAAACGGGAGTTAAGCACTAGGCCGCGTGGAGGCTTGGACAGAGGAGATAACCCTTCGAATCCTTGTCAAAACGTAACTCATGACTTTTACGCATCTAGGGATTCTGTCCTAGACAGAGTTTCGGGCTCAGCTACCCTGCCCATGCGTACGAGTTCGGCTGACGACTGTCCCCCCAGACTGTTGGTGTAGTTAAGGTAGCCTTTAGTCTCTTGACATCTAGGGTTCATACACAGGTACACCGAAAGGTTATTTCTGGTTGACCTTGGACGGGCTTAGAAGGTAACCCTTGTGGAAAGTGCAGGAGGGTGGTGGGTGATTCTTTCGCTTGTGCCTGAGAACCACCTCAAGGACGCCAAGTAATCGTTCATCAGCTTTCTTCTGGAAAGTACATCTTATACCTGTTTGTTTGTTTCGGCTTTAGGAATTTTTTTAGTGAGTGCTGTGTGGTTTGTCTGTACTTAGTGGGCCTTTAGGTGTCTGCTTTGTACTTTTGGTTGACCATCAACCTCATACTTTGTCTCTTGTTTTGAAACTATGGCTAGCACCCCTTCGAACACCAACCAAGAGATCCCCATGATGGGATCTCCTTGTCCTATTCCTCTCACAGGGAATGTTGGTGTTCCCTTGATGGCCACCTTGAATCTTCCGGGATTCACCCTAGGGCTATCGGTGTGGTTGTTTTCCACTCCAACTGTCCTCAATGCTCTTGATGCTTTTCATGCAAGCTCCTTATATCAAGGGCATCAAAACACTGTCTCCCCTTCACCTGTAGTTAGTTCTCCTCCTCCTTCTACCTCCTGCGGTGAAAGTACTGATACTAGTAACCGACAGTCTAAAAGGAGTAAAATAAGGGGGAATAGGAAGAAAGCACATAATAAAGGGGGCACCCGTTCAACCTCTGCAAGTCAAGTTGAACCTCACCACCCAGCCTCAGTTGTTCAGGCTGGGGGCACCCATCCAACCTCTGCAGGTCATGTTGGATCTAGTCACTCAACCTCTGGTGTTCATGTTGAGTGCACCCATTCAACCTCTGGTTTTCAAGTTGAACCTTCCTATCCAACCTCTGTTGTTCATGTTGGAGATATCCATCCAGCCTCTGGTGATCAAGCTGGTGGGATCCTTCCAACCTTTTCAGGTCATGTCGGATCCGGTCACTCAGGCTCTGGTGTTCACGTTGAGTGCACTCGTTCAACCTCTGGTGTTCAAGTTGAACCTCCCCATCCAACCTCTGTTGTTCACGTTGGATCCGTTCACCCAGCCTCTGTTGCTCAAGCTGGGGGCACACACTCAACTGCTGCAAAGCATGTTGATCCTAACCATTCAACCTCTGTTGTTCATGTTGATGGTGCTCGTCCAACCTCTACAAGTCATGTTGGACCTAGTCTCTCAGCCTCTTCCAAGCATGCTGGGGGCAGTCTCTCAGCCTCTGTACTTCACGCTGGAGACAATTAGTCAACCACTGCGAGTCGTGTTGACACTGTTGACAAGTCTACCCATTCAAAACACAAGCTCAAGTTTCCTTGTAAGATTTGTGAGGGAGACCACCTTACTTATAAATGCCCTTCTATTGTTGAGGTGCGAAGAGTTTGGATTCATGGTCATCCCGTTTTTGAACATTCTGGAGTCTCTCAACAACCAGCCTCTCTTAGTGAGGTTGGATCCAGTCACTCAGCCTCTGTAGTTCATGCTGGGGGAAAAATATCATCCTCTGCAGGTCATGTTGAGAGCAAACAGTCAGCCACTACTAGTCATGCTGATACCGTTGAGAAAACTGGTCGTTTGAAGCATCATCTTAAGTTCCCTTGTGTGCTATGCAAGGGATATCATCTTACTCATCTGTGCCCTGCTATCCCAGTGGTGCGAAGAGTGTGGTCTGAGACTCATGGATTTCATTCTTCTGAACACCCTATAGTTTCTCAACATCCTACTCAACCTTTGGTTGATCAAGTGGTCAAACAAATCTCAGATTTGGTTGATCCCACTCTTCTTTCAGAGAGTGCTCCTCACATGACTGAACCAATGTCATCTTTGGTCAATCCCACTCTCCTGTCGGAGAGTGATCCTAATGTGATTGCACCAATGTCATCTTTGGTCAATCCCACTCTCCCTTCGGAGAGTGACTTTCATGAAGCGGTTGAGTCAATTCCATTATCGATCAATCCCACTCTTCCTTTGGAGAGTGAAGTGTCTACTAGTAACATTTTCTTCACTGCCAGTTCAGATCTTACTGAACAAGGGGGCACTGAACTTGTTTCGGATCAACCCCCACCAAGCTCTCGGATTGCTTCCTTTAATTGGGATAGCCTAGTTGAGCCACGCCTTCCTTCCCATGCACCTTTCCAGATAAAGGTCAAGGTTGAACCTTATACGATTGCTCATTGTATTGTTGATGAAGGAGCCTCAGTTAGTATTTTGTCTGCTTGTGCTTGGCGAGGCATGGGATCTCCTAGCCTTGTGTCGACTGCTAGTAAATTACTGGCGTTTGATAGAAGAACTTGTGTAGCCTTGGGAATTCTTGCTCAAACTCCTGTTACTTTGGGTGGGAAGACCGTCTTAGTTGACTTCATGGTGATAGAAGACCCCTTGGACTTTAATATGCTCCTTGGACATGATTATGTCTAAGCCATGCAAGCTGTGGTGTCAACATTCTTTCATGTGATGTACTTTAATCATGGTGAAGAAATTGTCACTATTGATCAGTTGGATTTTCTTGATCCGTCTCCTGACCCAGCTAAAGACCAAGTCTTTCCTTTATTGGTTCCCAGTGTTTCTGTAGACACTACCCCGCCACAGGTGAACTATGTGGCCTCTTGTCCTTTATGTTCAATTGCTACTGAGAAGCAACCTCTGTTTTCATGCTTACCTTCTTGGGACTTGGTCCCAGCAGTTGAACGGGTGAGTCATCCTATACAGACTGTGGAGCCTGTTCTCCAATTTGTTGATCCATTTGAAAGTTTAGACATGTGTCCTATCTCGGATGATCTCCTTCCTTTGGATGAAGTCTTCCTAGAGTCTTTGATACAGTCTGACCTTCTTTTGGATGTTGGTTCAGTTGTGACTAAGTCTAACCCTGATTTTCCTAGTAAGCCTGATTTTCCCATGGATCGGTCCTCTTCTATTGGTCTTGTTGAGTCTTTTGATTTTTCCTTTGAATAGCAAGTCAGTGATCTTGATGAGTCTGATTTTTCTTATGAATTTTTCGACTCCTTGGATATTGAGTTTGTTCCTACAGAATCTATCTCCCTTGTTGATTTTTGCTCTCCTTCTGAGGTTGATCTTATTGATTATAAACCCTCGAGCCTTGGTCCTATAGAATCTTCTTCGGTTGATTCTGCCTTGACTTTACCTTTTATAGAAGATAGCAAAGTCACATGTGTTTCTTCTGAAGTGACCCACATCGGATCGTTTCTTCTTAATATGATCCCGATGTTGTTGTTTCTTGGAGACAAGATTCTTAGTTGGATTCACAACTGTTTACTAACCTCACCTTATTGTTCAAGTCGTAATTGCATTTTCATGTGCCCTGCTCGTGCTTATGAGCCTGATGCCGACTTCCATGCTTTTAGCTCGTTGTATAAGCCCTCATCTTTGTTCTCATCACCGCTTAGCCTTGTATCATTTTGCCTTTGCAACTTGACACCTTTTACCTTGAGGAGACATTCCCCAAGTGTCCTTATCTTGTTCGCTTTCCTTGCATTATGCATAGGTTCGTTCCTTGCGCTTGGAACTAGTTTCTCCTATTTATGACACTCGTCTCCTCGCATTTAGAGCATTCTTTCAGCTCTCCTTCGAGCTCGTTAAAAATAGTAAGGAGGTCGCAAGTTGAATTTTCTGGACTCGTTAAAACTTCACGGGAAATACTTATGAGTTTCTTTAGGCCCAAGTCTGACTCCTCAAAATAGACTTGACTGCCGAGTAAACTTGTCCGTTCAGGCTCGTTAAGAATATGTGAACGGGCATCCACATTGCTGGTAGGTTATCTCTTTCTCAGACCATGTGGAATAATACGAGAAAGGATCCCTCTCTTTTCTCCTGAATTGAGAAGAGTATTCTCAGGCATAGGTTTATCTCTTTTCCGGACCTGAGGGAGTAAACTTACGGAAAAGGAACCCCTGGTATGAGCTTAGTTTTCTCTTTTTCATGCTCTGGACCAAAACATGAAAAAGATTCTGAGTGTACTTTATGTCTTTGTCATGCTCGTTAAACCCTAAAGAACAAAGCATCGAGTTTATTGTTGTAAGCTCCATTTCTCGTAATCAAATGGATCTTTCCGAGTGATCTTGCCTTCCTTCACACTCGTAAAACTCAGACTATATGCTACTTTTGAAGGAGCATTGGGTAGGTGGTAATTTAACCTTTTTCGGACCTTCCTGACTAAGTACGAAAAAGGTGCGCCTTTTCTTCTTCGAAAGTTAAGAGAGTTCTTCTTTGGTTTGTTTTATACTTTTTCGGCTTCAGGAGACTAAATTGTACGAAAAAGGACCCCCCTAGAGTCTTCTTTGGAGTTTTCAGACTCTCTAAATTATGAAAACACCATCGAGCATGTACTAGTTCGGGCTCGTAAAATCCACGAATTAGTTCCTTATCAAGCATTCTTCTTTCTTTTCTTCGAGCTTGTCAAAAAATGAAGATGGTCCCGAGTTTGCTTTCTTGGACTCGTTAAACCTTTACAAGAAAGAAGGGAAGGGGAAGGTTTATTTCCTTGTCTTTTTACATCATGGCAGCAAGTCTTGTTTCTTTGAACAAAGCACCGGTTTTGAGTCTATCAATA
>LPNX010496287.1:203602-233228 GCA_001517045.1 Pseudotsuga menziesii | reverse complement strand
ATGCCTTCCTTCCAACGGATCTCTTCCTATCGACTGCAACACCTCTTGCTCTGGGAATGAGATTTAGAGTTTTATGACAGTACCTTGGGGATTGTTGTCTTCAATGGCAATTTCCCTCGCTATTGGGTAGTGGGGATACCTTAATGTCTCCTACTCAATGGATTCTTCAAGTGTTCGACTTCAAGTCCTTGTAATCACACTTGTTAGAATGTACTAGGTACCTTGGGAACTATTTTCATTAATGGTGGTTTCCCTCGCATTTGTTAATGGTTCTCATTATTGACTGGTAATCAAACGGCTTCCTCCATGTTTGACTTCAGCTCCTTTATTCGCATGGTTAGGATTCGTACCTTTTCTGGGCGGTTTGGATTGAATACCTTGGGGTCGACAATAGCATTGTCGTCTTTTGCTATTGCCCAAGTTGCGCAAGACCTTGTTATCTTTATATGACATTTTGCTGAGACATAGATCCACCTTGTATTTTTGTGGCTATGATCGATTGTCGAGTATAGATCCACCTTGTTCATTTGTGGCCATGACTCCTTTAGATTCGATATGGCGCCTTTTTGCATATTGAGCGACCATGATAGTTTCATCAGTTATACATATGTTGGATCCGCCTTTATATTTATGGCGATGTTTTGTATATGGACGTGTATGTCCCAGAGATCAGTTTTTCTGACATTTATCTCTCTTACAGGTACCTTCACTCGAGCCTTTTGATCTTGGATTCTTTGCTCTCTCCATACTCAGCTGTTTCCTTTATAATGTATTTTGGCTATCATCTTCCCCTCTAACCTCACACATTAGGGGGCATCTATTATAGCCCAAAATGACACATCTCTGCATGTGACCACTTTCCCATGATTTCGTCGCATGTCGGCACTTCATGAAAGTCATTGAAAAAACACCTATCTTGGAGGACCCATATCTTGAGTTTTGTAACTCCGTTTGACTTCATTTCTACAACGTTGGAAAGGTATTTCAATTAGCTAAAACTTTCTAGAAGACACCAAAGTCTGAAAATGCCCAGAAATACCCTAAAAATGCATTTTTTGTTCATTCGTGATTTTCCTTAAGGCAAACCCACGAATGTGCCTCTTAGCATTTAAACATTAAAACATGAGTTAATTGGAGATTAGTTAAGTCATTTAACTTAATTTCCTTAACTGCTGTAACTTCTCCAACCTTCAAAACTACCTTATTTCACCCATATAAATAGAGGTAGGGAGGTCCATGAGAGGGGACTGAAATTTTTGCACTATTATGCTGGAGGAATTGGAACTTCTTTGCCCACACCTTTGCCCTAGAAGTCTTCCCCTTGTGTTGCAGATCTTGGAGGCTGAGTTCTTTGGAGAAGAGAAGCAGCAGAACTAGATCAAGGTTTCGTGAGGTGCCAAACTTGAAGAGAAGGTATACTTGTACTTGTTTTCAAGATTAATAAAGATGTGATGTCCTTCTTCTTCCCAAATCATTGTTCAATGTGTGATTGAATCTCTGTTTTTGATCATATGATGATGTTATTCAGATTATTATTTCAGATTTATTTGATTATCATTTCTTTATATGTGGTCATAATGGTTTGAGGAAGGTATAACTTGTTTTGCAGGTCTCTTGGAGCGAGAGGAGCAAGAAGAGGATTGAAGAGAAAGCTTGGACCAGCCTTCATTTAATAAGGTGTGGACCTTTCTCATCTCTCATCTTGCTTATATATGCTTGCTGAACATTGTGCATCTCTCTTTCAACCCCAGTACGTTGATGGCCTCTTAAACCCTAGCCATAGGATACTTTCCTTTACAACAAAATGTATCAACACATGAACATAAGTATTGTAGCACAGATTAAAATGCACTAAAATTTCACATTCACAAATGATTTTATGGTTTCCTATCAATTAATATAATCTATTTTTCCATTTTTTCACTGAAGATACAAGTGGATGGGTTATCAAAGCTTTGTTGCGAAACTTGAAATCATCTGACATTTCCTTGGCAAAAATGGAGGCACAACATGCTGTGAAATTATTCTACCATAACCTTGGTACAGTTCAATATCAATTATGTTGCAGGAATTCATTATTTATAAAATATTTGGTGAAAATATTCTTTTAAATGTTTTAAATTTTATTTGATATTTTTGCTATCTTGCAAAGATGCAAGAAGCTATGCTTGTAAAATTGTTTTTGTCAAGGAGCTTTGCAGAGGAAGACTTGCAGTAGTTGCTTCATGATCTCCTGTTAATCACCAACTGAAATCTAACTAAAAAATCAGGAATGCATAGTCACAGATGAGCAACCCATTGACTTAAATAACAACTTTTTGACTAGAAATTACATTCTGTCTACTTGTTCACTAGATATCAATCCTCTCTAAATGTCAACCAGATATGGTGCAGTAAGATGGAAAAATTACATGTTGAAACATCATGCTGGAGTCTACACTATCAATTCAAGTGTTGCTGGGACCTTGAGATACATATTGGTAAATTAACATAAGTCAATATTTGGTTAGAGGTCTCTATGTTTATATATTTCATGACTCCAATTTGTGTATATTGTCAAATTGTACCCATTAGCAGAATTGTCACTTGTAAATCTGGAATTTGTATATATGAGAAGTCAATCTGGAATTTGTATATATGAGAAATGATGTATGCAAGGAATAATGTGTATACCACCTTTTCTTGTGTAAAGCTGAATTAAGTAGAGAAAATAATATGCCATAATGGTTGTGGGCTACTGATGAGAATGGTTGTTATGACAATTGTCAGCTATTGGAGAGAATAGTATGCTATGACAGTTTCTAGCAATTGGCTCTGTGGAAGTATTCATTATAGTTGCTTTGCAAATTACTTGTAAGAGTTAATTACAGTTTTTATCACCACAATGTTGAATCCCATCTAAAATTATTTTGTGTGAGGCTTATTGTAATGAAAATGCCATGCAAATCAAGATTATTGATTTTTTTCCTTTAATTATGTCATTGCAATTTTTTCTATACAAAAAAATGGCAATAAGACTCGTCTCCATGTTGGAACCTCACTGGAAAATATTCTCTCATCTTCCTCCATGATTAAATTGTGAAATATTTTTCACAATTAAGTGCATATACCATGCAGAATTCATTTCATGACTTCTTAAAGGGATTTCATTGTGGTTAAGTAAAAAATAGAGAATAGTGTCCAAATATCACATGTCAGGTGTAGTTTCTATTATTGATGGTGGAGGACATTGTGTTATATAGGTAGATGGGTAGGCTCATTTGTCCCTTTAATGCAAAAATTGGATGAACGCCAGCCTTTTTGTGTCATGTTGATCTCATTTAAAAGTGGCAAATTAGCCAGCTCACAGCTGACAGGTCTTGAACCTAAATCTACTCACCTGCCCTTGTCTACTGCACCATTGGTATCGGTGTAGATATTGTACAAGTTCTGCTGAAGAACCAAACTAACTATATGTTATTCACACACCTGTGTAGAAGGGTTGACATGTACATATCTGACACAATGAAGTTCAGAACCATAGATCCTACAACTGACTTCAATGTCTTAATGTCCACTTCATCCTTGCCACTAGAATAAGGTGATGAAGGAGTTTGTTATGCTTTTTCACTTCCCTCAACATGTTTTTTAAATTCAGAACTACAAAGTAAATCATCCAATTTTATTGGTACCATCCCACTAATTTCACTGCCACCAAGAACTTATAAAAAATCAGCATTTTGAGGTGGGAATCACCTATCAGCTTCAAGATATTGTTGTTTAACTGCTCTGTATATGTTGTTTCCAATGGGAATGCCAATATCATCAGCTTCTTTTTCATACTGCTGGATACAGATTCTCCCACATCCACCAAGCACTTCTAAAATAATCAGCATTTTGAGGTGGGAATCACCTATCAGCTTGAGGAGATGGTTGTTTAACTGCTTGGTATCTGCTTTTGCCAATGGGAATGCCAATCTCATTAGCTTATTTTTCATATTGCTGGATATAGATTCTTCCACATTAATTATTTCTTGTTTAAATGAAGACAAATTCTTCTCCCATCCTTTTAGAGAATATACTGAAAAATATCTCGTTGGCTTCATTGTCTTTTCCCGCTAGCTTCATTGTCTTAGCTGGCCTAGAGAGGTGTTTGCTGGCCCCAAAGCTGCATCCATGGAATCCTCTAGATTGTTTTGATGTAAGGAATCTTTCATTCACCTTAAGAAAAATAGATGACAACACAAATTTATCCTCGACAAACAGTTGGAAGTTTTTGCACTGGAGCATGTAATTTACTGCATCATTATCAAATCCTACAATACATACAAACTTAACCATTTCACATAATCTTGAAAAAAGATCAGGATGCTTTGACAACAAGATAGATGAAATCACCTTTGCAAGATCAGTTGCCAAGGACATCTTTTCCTTTTGGTTGTGTGGATCATATATTTGTATCAAAATTCTTTCTTTATGCTTTTCCCATCTCACTAGACTGGTTGTTCTTGCTTTAACCGTCTCTGCCACACCATTGTATGATGGTAAAGAAAGTGAGTACTCAACCGTAAAGGGTTCAGTAGCTTCATATACAATAGACTCAAAATGAGTACTCACAATTTGATGCCTTTTATCAGGTAACAATTTGAAAGAGGGATGTGCAAGATATGTAAGAACAATTCTTTATAGTCCTATGATGACCATCCCCTTTCCTCTTGGAATCTTCTGCAGAGAGATGTTATTTGGAACAGAGATATCATATTTTGCTATTGCTTGGGATATGTTCTAAGCTCCAAGATGGATATAAATTGAGAACAATGTATCCAATGGTATCTCAGGATCAAAGGGGTTAGGATGCCATTGAGTTGTCCTTTTGGGTTGTTGATTTTGCAAACCCTAAAAAGAAGGTATCCTGGGCCTTCACAGGTGAAACAATAAATTTCTCTATATTGATAGCTAGCCTATATATGTCTACTAGAAACCTTAAGAGAAGGTATCCTTAGCCTTCACACGTGAAACAATAAATTCCCCTATAGTGATAGCTAGCCTACTTAAGGCTACTAGACCTTCAAGAGGATGATATTGAGTTGTCTTTTTGGGTTGTTGATTTTGGTCTAACATACAAGTACTGTTTTAGTAGATGGTAGTTATATCTAGTGAAAGAACCAAAAACTATGAAGTACTCTAGCTTTGGGTGTTTAATTTTAGTTGCTTTTAATAGGTTGGAAGTGTTGGAAATTTACTTAACATCGAACAATTAATGCAAATTTGAAAATTCGTCTTCTTCCAAGAAGGTTCCTTGGATATTAAATCTAGAATTTTTATCCTTTAGGACTATTGTAAATTGATGTGTAAAATAACAAAGGGACAATCACAATAATTCCCTTATCCCCAAAGTTCATGACAATTCAAGCAGAAAAGATACCAATCATTCCAACGAGTTTGCAGCCTTCTAGGACAACTTCACATGTATAAACTAGATGAACACTCTTCCTATACAATAGATATAACATCGAACCCAACAATAATAGATGGTTGTACTATTATATTCAATCTTAGTGTTAAGTCCCTTAATGGTTTTCTCTAAGTGTGTCAAATCAACAACATAATTAAGAGTTGGAAATAACCATCCCAAGAAAATAAAATGCCAAAATCAAATCTGGAATATACCCAATATGTGGACAGTTGGAAATATTCTGTTTATATATGCTCAATGAATGAAGTACATACATACCATAGCCTCCTCTCAAGTCTAGGAAAAAATAAAACCACCAAAGGTGCCCTAGCTAGGGTTAGTCAACAAACCCTAGCTCCTCCGAGTACAATAATCCATCCAACAATATCTTCAATGCATGAAGTCCTCTTCTTCCCTAAATACATTTGAGGGTTTTTGAACCCTAAGCTCTATCCTCTAAGGGATGAAACCCTAAATCTAGAATCCAAGATGGTCCAAGAGACCAATAAACCCTAGTACCCAAGATAGAGAGATCAAATGTATAAAGAAGAATCTCAAGAGAGATAAATTGTCCACCTTATCATATGCTCCATTAGAGTTTCCTCATTAACCCTAGTGTATCATAAGAGAGCACTCCAAAGAAGAGATAAAAATGAATGCATGATGTGTTGTGTTGTTTGGAAATAGTCTCTTCTTCCTCTATTTATATGAGAGGAAATGAAGGCCAACAACACATGTCGGCCTGAGCCTTACAAGCAAGAAGTAAGAAAAAAACAAGTGAAGTGCTCCATTCCTGCAGTACAAGTTTGAAACTTCAATGATGATATCATGAAAAATTGTGACCCAACATGATTAAGCTATGCAAGGAAAGTCCACACCACTCCATCTCGAGCCTCCATAGACTCCATCCATATTCCAAAGCCAAGTACTCCACTGGGGAAACTACCCCTTGCAAGAACATTATCAAATCCCTAGGCATCCCTGGGGTATTTGTAGTTCTAGTGGTATTCCTATACATTTCATTGCATATCAGTTTCATTCCATTGATGTCTCCTTTGCTTATTGTTGACTTTAACCATGTGATTACTAACAATGAAGAAAACCATTCTAAAGCTCTTTTAAGAGGATGAACCTCAAACAAATCTTCATCCATAATATATTGAAATGTAGATTATTGCAAGCAAGTTTTTGGGATTTAATGAATCCTTGGATTGAGGTGTTGTGCCAAGAATCGGACAATTCCATGCATGTGATGTGACATCTAACTTGGTGAAAGGAGCAAACGAGATGTCTTAGAAATCATGGATCTTGATGTTGACTATGCACAAGATACTCTTGCTATTGCTCTGAATAGTTATTGTTGGTTGCAAAGTTTAATGCATTGAGCGACACAGGTATATTATGGACTCAAATTGGTGAGGCTCTTTAATTGCATTATTGCATTCATATTCTAGGGAAATGTCATTGCATTCATATTCATGAGATATAAATCCTAACTTTGAAACATTGAAAGATAAGTATGGAAGGACCTCACCTAAAATTCACAATAGTAGGTATTGAAGGTATTTGGTATGAAGAGGATAGTGACGATAAGTATCCAAGATTGAAACTCAACCAATCATAAAATTGACTAGGTATGTTTTTTGGAATCTTAATGTAGATATTATAGTGATCAAATCTTTTGTGTAGCCACTTGCAACCAGTTTGCATATTCAATAGTCCCTTTTGTTTTATGATTGGATTATGGTTCTTGAAAATGATATAATTTCATTTTGGTATGAACATAGATATGTTATTTGAGGCCAGGTTTATAGCCTAGGTACCATGTACTTGTCAGAAAAGAGGTTTATTTACTATTACAAAGTATGGAGATTGAGGGTTTGTTGTTTCCCAAAATCCAGATCTGTTCCTTATGTTTCCAACCTCTATTCTCATCCACTAGAGTGTGTCAATGCCTTCACATTATCACCATTGTATCCTTGTCATTGTCAAAACAATTTCACTGTCAAGTCGCTGTCACTGTCACTAATGTGTCACTACTATTGTCACTACCTTGTCATTGTCATTTTTATTTTCTTTACTATTCACAATCTGTTGTTTAAACTCTTTGTCCCAATACTTCAAATTCTACCCAACAACTTGATTTATTGTTCTTTAGACCTCAATCTGTCTTAGGTACAGATTTAAGGAATATTTATAAACAATATAATATCATGTATGCCCTAATCAAAATAGCATACAACTATCCAAAACCTTTCAACATGGATCCTTTCATACTTGTAACTTCATGCATTCAATCAAACATTAGATCACGACTGATCTTGCATACCTTGAATATACACTTATGTATCTCAGCAATATGAATTTCCTGTGCTTGAAAAAAACAACATTCAAACTCCATTACCGTCCTATAGCCGTCATTAGTTACTTCAGAAATAAGGTCTGTCTAATACTTCAGATTTGCTTAGAAAGAGCGCCAATATAACCTCTTATTAGAAACGATTCTACCCCAAAAATGTGTCAATATGGCCCTCAAAACAACATAAAATATTCTCTGAGGCAAAGCTGAAAGTATTCTTCAAAATACCCTAAAAACAGTCATCCATAGACTTCATTCTCTAAATTTTTCTTCAAAATACCCTAAAAACAGTCATCCATAGACTTCATTCTCTAAATTTTTCTTCAAAATACCCTAAAAACAGTCATCCATAGACTTCATTCTTCAAAAAAATTTGTCGATCATGCCTGCAAATCGCCTTATAATTTCAAACCTTGTCTTGCTTGCTTTCTGCCACTAAAAAGGGTGCACTTTATTTTGTATTGATACATAAATTCTCTTCCCTTTTCTTGGTCAAAATATAATTATAATTTCAATTTATTTGGAGGTGATTTACAAAAATAATTCTTCATTAATTCATCAACGATAAATCCTATGAGCTGACCTTACAAATACATTTCTTCATCAATTCTTGTTGTTATTACATTAGCGGCCTTTCACATTCTTCGGGATTCTTATCATGTTTACACTTCCAAACTTCACAGGCTTCTCTATATTCATAGGGGATTCAAGTCTTGTTTGAGACCGTTAGAGGTTCTCCATATTCAATATCATCTTCTTCAAACAATGGCTTCTACTTTTTTAAATCTTCTTCAATAGGGATTCAAACAAGTTCTTCTAAGGCACAATTCAATACTTCAGATAAGAAGGGCTTAGCTATATTTCATAAGGCCTACACGATGCCTCAGTCAGTGGCATGTCAAAAACAACAATCTTGTTAAGTGCCCTGTTTAATATTCTTAGATTTATCATCCTCGTGCACTTAAATATGAAGCAAATATAATTCAAGGACAGTAAAATTGGGCATAATATTCAGATCTGCTTTGGAGGCCCTGTTTCTAAAGCTACATGTTTTCCTCAACTCAGAATCACCACTACTTCCATCAATACTTCTCTACGGAAGGCCATTGGTTGGTTTTGTATCTGGCGATTTCCTCTTTGACATTAAATGCATACATGCTTATTCTCGTCATGAACGCATTGGCTAGTTGCAAGTCCTTTTGTTTTAATCTAAGTAATAAGTATGTCTATTAATTTTTAAGGCTTCCAGTTTGAATATTCATGGGTTATATTCATAGCATACTCATGGAACCCTTGAATCATAATGATCAATGTATTTTTATGTATGGTGTGCAATTATAAGCAATGCAACTTTGAACAAGCATTCAATGTTGAAGACTGATTTTGTTTGCAGCTCGCCAAGAGTTTTTCTTATGGCCCTAGAAAAAAATAAAAAGGCTGAAATCCCCGTGTCCATGGCAGTTACATCCCTTCCCAAAATATGTTTGTGGTAGTACAGAGTCTACAGAGTTTCTCCTATGTTTGGCTCTTTACTCATGCAAGTGAGTTTATTTAAACCTTCAAAGGAAGAACTCTCCTTCTATAGCATGATTCGATCCTTCTACTATCTCCTATCTCTCAAATCTGTATATATGGAACTATCATCACCTCGAACCAAGTCACCCTTACTGCTAGAAAAGACGAAATAAATCACAATAAAAGTCCAAAAGCTGTGAATGCAAGCTAAGTATGACATTTTTGCTGTTTGTATAGCTTTCCTTGCCTTTTAGATGAATTTTCTTACTATGTAGAATGAGTGTTTTGGCAAGGAAAGTTATTGTTTTTGCTTTCTGCTTGGCAGCATGGGAAATTTGAGATGAATTTTGGATATAAAATCTTAGCAAGGAAAATTGTATTCCTTTGGAAAGTCAAACTAAGCAAGAATGACACCTAATAAATACACAAATTTGAATTAAGGTTTTGGCATAAGGAAATTTTATAACCTCATGCAAAATGAAATCTTCAAACACAACGCCACATGTTAAAAGGGTTGTCAAATGCTTTCAAAAGTCAAGAAAGTAGTATAAGACTTTTGAAAAGCAATTGTGAACCTCCTTGGTAATGGCTATGTGTGTGAAAATATGGTTTGTAGTCTGGTACTCCAAGCAGAAATTTTCATGTCCTTTGGCCCTTAGTCACCTCCTTTCAATTTGTTTGAAATCCATAAATGAAGAATTGTAGTGCAAAGCTTGGAGAACATGTGCCCTTATGATGGTTTTGTAATTATTCGAATTTGAGTGACCAAGCTTGGGTAAACTAGAACAAACAACATTATTAAACAAATCAACTGTGTGAGAGTTGAGAGAGTGAATACCATGTTTGAGGAAGTTGGCTTGGAATTCTTCCTCATCAATTGTCGTGTGAGTGCTCATGAACCTGACTGCTCGCTTGATGTCATTGGATGAGAAAATATTGGAAGAGATGAGTGGAGGTGATACAGATAGGGGCATATGTATGGAAATCATAAAGGAAGATCATAGGAAAGAACATGCATTGCAGGTCTAAGTCTAGGTGGAGAGCAGTATACCTAGAGAATGGGTGCACCAAAAGGTTTTGGGAGAACAACAAAGTACTACAAAGAGCTTGTGTCTCCACAAGGACCTGCTTTCTACAAAAGAGGAGGTAAAAATAGGATCTCTGAAAGAGGGGAAAGAGGGGGGGGCATGTGTCAAAGTGAGCTGAGAAGCTTGTGATGGAGTTTATACTCCTAGTTCAAAAAATGGTTCATTGAGTAGAAGCTAGGTGTGGGGGTGTGGGTGGCCAGGTAGATGGAATGGGGGTAAGAGTCAAGATCAATATCCCAAATAGATGTGGAGAGAAGGTCATATTTGGCTAGGGTTGTCTTGAGGGATGAGAAATAGGGGAGAGGAGGAATGAACTAATGAAGGTGGGTGTTGTATGAGTTGGCATACTTTATATAAATAGAAATGTTCTTATGTCATATAGAATGTACCCATAGCTTCTTTGTATAGGATTTTTTTTGTAAATCCCTTCAAGTTTTACTATGATTGTGATGAACATATTAGTAATATTTGTGAGATATTTTGAAAATCAAGATATATATTTAAGTGGAGAAATTAGTATTTGAATTATAATGAACATTTAGCAAAACATGAGTCCACGAGGTAAAATGTCCATCTGGTAAAATGTTCCCTAGCACCCAGTTCTATGTTATACCATAAGGTGAATTGTTGTGCTATCTACACCTTTGCTGGGTGGTTTTCAGGGATTGGGCAATGGATTTGAAGTATTTTCTGTTGGAAAGAATAAGGATGAAGCTTGTTGATCCGATGGATTATTCATCTTCAAATTACACTGATCCAATATGGTACAAGGTTCATTAATCTATGGTTTTAACTCATATGCTAACATTATATCGCAGGCCGCGCAGTTATAGTATGGTGCGCAGTTATCATAGGGGCTACACAGAATAGTTATCGCACGCTGCACAGCTATCACATGGTGTGCAACTTATCACATGCCACGCAGTTACCCCATGGTGTGTAGCTTATCGCATGCTGCGTAGTTGTGGCATGGGCCGCGTAGTTCGCGCACCATCAAGTTGAATATCGAATGGTTTGGCGAAGTCCTTATATACCCCGACATTTACAGGCTACGACAACAGATCAGACATATGGCGAAGTCCTTATATGCCGTGACATTTTTTTTCATAGCCCAGTTGCAAGTCCTTACAACGTGTTGTGAGTCGGTACATGTGCGTGGAGTTGGTTGCAACGTTTCGGGGATATGAAACGTCGTGGTAACATAATTATTGGGCCGTGACTTGGAGGGATGGCATGATTCAGTATAGAATATGGTTGTAACGATAAATAAAATATAACAGCTGTGGTCCATTACTCATCCGCTCAAAAAATGCTTAAATAGAGGATGCTGGCCACAGTAGAGGAACAACCATCCATAGGGGGACAGATGGAGGTGGAGAGTGAGTGCATCGTTTTTCTGAGGAGAGTTCAGCTGTAATATCCAGATTGTTGTTTGTATTTAGAATTCAACCGTTCTCTATTATAACTGGGCTTCTTTGCTTTTGAAGACCAGATTGTAATTTTCAAAGAGGAGTCTTGAGGACTTTCTGTCCAGCATTCTGTTTGTGCAGCTACTGAATTTGATTTTGTAGAAGAGTAGAGAGACGCAGATTGTTTTAGAGCACAGAGCATCGTTTCTATGTTATGAGAAGCTTAGAGAGCTTTTGCTGCGAAGTGTCCAGATGTTGTTACTGTAGAAGTCGACATTCTCTGTTATAGTTTAGCTTTCCTTGTCTTTGAATGCTAATTGTAATTTCCAGAAGAGAGGTATTCAAGACTTTGTACAGAATTTTGTTTACGGTTGCTGAAGTTGTTTCCAAAATCATTTTTTTACCATTTAAAAGAGATTAATTGGATCGGTACCCATTGGAGAGGGACCCGGAGACGTAGCCCAGTGGAGGGGGTGAACTCCGTTATCAGCTTCTATTTATGACTCTCTGTTTCTGTGTTTTCTTCCTTGTATCTGTCTATTAGTGTTGTGTTTTTCATTCCTGTTCTGAGCATTTAATTTCTGTTAATGTTGTTCCATTAATTAACATGTTGCACACATTCTTTTAAAACAAACTTTTAATGCACTCAAGTTTATATCTGACGGATCATGTTATGGTATCAGAGCTGGTTGACTGCTTGTGCAAGTTTGTGAATGCTTACTAGGTTCAGGTTAAAGCATGGTGAAGGAGAATTAATTGGAGGAGATCCTGAGATTGGCTCTAGGAGAACATTCTCAAGAACCATGTCTTCTCCACGAGGGGAAGAAGAAGGACACGCAGAACGAGAAAAACCTGTTATTTCACAAACTGAGTTTCTGGAGGCTTTTATGAGCATGAAAGCCATGATGAAAATTCTACTCGATGAGCGAGCAGAAAGGAAGAAGAAAGAAGAAGGATCTTCATCCAAAGATGCAGAAGTGAAGAAGGAAGAAAAGGGTAAAGGAGAAGGAGGTGATGGTGATCCTCCTGAAACTAATCAAACTTTCTCTTCTTCTCATACTTCTCATTCGAATAATGCAAGTCTTAATATGCCTTATTTCAAATTGGATGTAAAATTTGAATTGCCAATTTATAATGGAGATTTAGATGCTGAAAAGTTAGACAATTGGATCAAGAAGCTTGCAGTATATTGCAGGGTGCAGGGCATTACTGATGACCCTTCCAGGATTCAATTGGCCACTTTGAGAATGAGTGGAATGGCTCTTACCTGGTGGGAGAGCAAGATTCATCAAGATCTTCGAAAGAATGGTAAAATTATTTCAGTTTGGAATGAATTCATTGAAGTTTTAAGAAAGCAATTTTATCCTTTAGGTCATATGTAGCAATTAATAATGGGCTGGAAAATTTTTAGACAAGCTAAAAGACAAAGCATTCAGGAATATACTCATGAATTTAGAAAGAGGGATATTGCATTGAATGTTGCATTGGATACACAAGAAACTCTTCTTAAGTACATTGGTGGTATGCATTCTTATTTGCGACATACTTTGTTGATGTTTAATCCCAGTAATTTGGATGATGTATGTGTTCAGGCTACACATTTAGAAGCTAGGGGTAAGCATGATAATGATTCGTTTATGAAGGAGTCATCTAAATTTGACAACAAAGATAAAAGCAAAGATAAGGGAAAGAAAACAACTACCATCACGAAAGAGGGTGATAGACCCACATGCTCACATTGTCAGAAAGGGCATGATGTTTCAAAGTTCTGGAAACTTCATCCAGAATTAAAGCCAAAGTGGATGGGAAGAAATAAAAACAAAGATAAAGATAATCAAGCAGCTTCTGCAGCAGTGATTCAAGACTTGGGATCTAATTCAGGTGATGAGACTAATATCACAGCAATAGGGATCTGAGGTAAAGATAAAGGTATATCTCTTTCCATTGATGCAAGTTCAAGTTCTAATTCATGTGCAAGTACAAGTACAAATCTGCTATCTACTTCTATGCAAAGTGATAAAAGAAGAAGTGAACTGTTTCATGTTCGTGTCATTACAAATCATACAAAGATTGATACATTGTTTGATAGTGGTTCTCAAGTGAATTTGATATCAAAAGAAGTGGATAAGAAATTGCATTTAGTTACTATGCCTCATGAAAAACCCTATCCTCTTGGTTGGGTTACTAATGATACACAGTTACAAGTTACAAAAAAATGTGTATTGAAGTTTGCAATTATTGAAAAGTTTATGGATGAGGTAGAACTCGATGTAGTGCCACTTGACATTTGTGGGATTGTACTTGGGAGTACATATTTGTATGGCCGAAAAGCAGTCTTTTATAGAGAGCGGAACAAATATCATCTCTTTAAAGGTGGTGTGGAATATATTGTACGTGCACATCGTATGAAAACAAATCTAGCATTAGTCACTACAAGTCAAATGAAAATGATAGTGAATGCTAGTAGGAAGTTTGCATTAATGGCAGTTAAATGTGAATCATTGGAAAGTGGTAAATCACTTAATAGAGATGTACAACATGAAGTGCAATTGTAGCAAAGCATGCCTCTTCCAAATCTTGGCATGAATCAGATGATTATTCAAAAGACTGTTCATGATTATTGTGTGATGTGCAAATCTTTTGATAAAGGGTTGGGATTGTACACACCTATTCATACTTCATCTCATCCTTGTAAAAATGTTGTAAGGGACTTTGATGGGGGACTACCAATTGGCTTGTGTTTTCAGTATATTGGGGTTCATGTTGGGCTTCCTATGACTATTGTACATGTTCGGCATTCCCGAATATTTGGGCAATTTTGGTCAGTTTTATGAAGTCTTAGGGACACTAATTTTGAAACGAGCACAATGTATTATCCTCATGTTCTGGGGAAAACATGGGTAGTCAGTAAAACAATCATTTGATTTCTTCAGAATTATTGTGATGAACATCCTAGAGCTTGGGGTGAACAGTTGCAGCACATGCAGTGCATTAAATCTCCTTTTGAAACTTGTTTTTTTTATCTGTTGAAGTCACATGTGGACTTTTCTTTCGGCACAAAAGATGTGAAAGGTGGACATCATGATGCAAAGAAAAAAGTGCAGCAGATAGTGCAAGAATAGCAGGAGAAAAGCCAGGCAATTTGCACAGCCAGGCATGGAAATCATCATCCATTTGAGGCTGAAAAGCAAGTTTGGTTGACGATCATCCAGGGAAGGTTGAAAGGTAAAAAGCTCAATTTTTTTTATGATCGTTTTGAGATCTTTGAAAAGAAGTGTAAGCATTCTTTATGTTTGAGCTTATCTCCAGTTGCATATGCAAATAATTTTAAATGGTATGAACCTCCTTTGGTCACGGACAAGGAGACTAATATGCAGATTCTAAGCAAGGCAGGATGTATGGAGATTGGAATGGTGGGGAAGTGGTACCCTCACCTATCTGCAGGATGATCTAGGATTTTGGAGGTCCAAAAGCTCTCCAATGGGGAGGAATGATCCAATGGATTATTCATCTTCAAATTACAATGATCCAATATGGTACAAGGTTCATTAATCTATGGTTTTAACTCATATGCTAACATTATATTGCAGCCCGCGTAGTTATAGTATGGTGCGCAGTTATCACAGGGGCTGCACAACACAGTTATCGCACGCCGCGCAGCTATCGCATGGTGCACGGCTTATCACATGTCGTGCAGTTAACCCATGGTGTGCAGCTTATCGCATGTCGCGCAGTTGTGGCATGGGCTGCGCAGTTCGCGCACCGTCAAGTTGAATATCGAATGGTTCGGCGAAGTCCTTATATACTGTGACATTTATAGGCTGCGACAGCGGATCGGGCGTATGGTGAAGTCCATATATGCTGTGACATTTTTATGCTGCGAAGTTGATGGTGACATCAAACGGTTACGATACATGGAATAGCCTAGTTGCAAGTCCTTACAACGTGTTGTGAGTCGGCACATGTGCGTGGAGTTGGATACAATGTTTCGGGGATATGAAACGTCGTGGTAACATAATGCTTGGGCCATGACTTGGCGGGATGGCATGATTCAGTATATCATATGGTTGTAATGATAAATAAAAGATAACAGCTGTGGTCCATTACTCATCCGCTCACAAAATGCTTAAATAGAGGATGTTGGCCACAGTAGAGGAACAACCACCCACAGGGGGACAGACGGAGGTGGAGAGTGAGTGCATCGTCTTTCTGAGGAGAGTTCAGCTATAATTTATCCAGATTGTTGTTTGTATTTAGAAGTCGACCGTTCTTTGTTATAACTGGGATTCTTTGCTTTTGAAGACCAGATTGTAATTTTCAGAGAGGAGTCTTGAGGACTTTTTGTCCAGCATTCTATTTGTACAGCTGCTGAATTTGATTTTACAGAAGAGTAGAGAGACGCAGATTGTTTTAGAGCGCAGAGCATCGTTTCTCTGTTATGAGAAGCTTAGAGAGATTTTGCTGTGAAGTGTCCAGATGCTGTTACTGTAGAAGTCGACATTCTCTGTTATAGTTTAGCTTTCCTTGTCTTTGAATGCTAATTGTAATTTCCAGAAGAGAGGTCTTCAAGACTTTGTACAACATTCTGTTTACGGTTGTTGAAGTTGTTTCCAGAACCATTTTTGTACCATTTCAAAGAGATTAATTGGATTGGTACCCATTGGAGAGGGACCCGGAGACATAGCCCAGTGGAGGGGGTGAACTCCGTTATCAACTTCTGTTTATGACTCTCTGTTTCTGTGTTTTCTTCCTTGTATCTGTCTATCAATGTTGTGTTTTTCATTCCTATTCTAAGCATTTAATTTCTGTTAATGTTGTTCCATTAATTAACCTGTTGCACGCATTCTTTTAAAACAAACTTTTAATGCACTCAATTTTAGATCCGACCGATCACTTGTACAATCTGTTCGTATGGAATTAAATAAAGACCATAATGAAATTCTGGATATAGCTCAAGTATGTTTTGAAAAACTTATAGTTTTGAAATTGAAAAAACAGTCTGATTGCATTAAATAAATTATACTTTGTTGTTTTGTATTATATGAGCAAATTTCGATTTAATGATTGAATTTGACTGCGTATTTAGTGATTAATTGAATGACACACTTCTTGCAAGTTATGTCTCTTTGTTTTTTGGGGTTTGCCAAGATTTTTGTCAAATATCAAACCCTCTGTCCTTTCTATTTTGCATTAGCTTTTTCCTTCCATTATTTTTGACTGCATCCCAAATATTTGTAGACATTATTAGTTTTGATTTCAAGGTATACATAATATTTTGTGTGGGTTAAGTATGAGGAGATTGTAACATAAATTATGAGGAGATTGTAACATAAAACTATGTATTTTAATTTTTTACGGTGGAACTTAATAAAACATCTAAATATTTATTTTCTTTGGATATTCATCTTGACATCATCAAATATATATGATGCTCGAAGTGAGAAATATTTAAGAGATATAGCTTCTGAGTGCATCCTAAAATTTGCAGACATCATTAGTTTTAATGTCAGGGTAGATTCAACATCTTCTGTAGGTTGAGAGTGAAGAGATTTTAAAGTAGAACCAAATTGTTTGGCATCGTAACTTACTAACATGGATAGATATTTATCTTATCTGGATATTATTCTTTATATCACTGACTGCATGATGCTAGAACATATAAATATTCAAGAGATAAAGATTCTTGTGGCTACTCATTAGTTTTTCCTATGTCAATTCTGAATGCTGGTGGTTATTGCTTTTAACTTTTAACTTTTAAGTGCTTGATTGAATGGTTAAAGCTAAAACACAATTTTAACTTAGTGGGAGATTGTAAGGGTACAATAGCTATGATTTTCACTACTTAATATTGCATATAAGCTGTCCTAAAATGGTGTGTTGGTTTAGAAATAATTTTGGATAGTTAGGAGTTCTAGAATTCTATAGAGGTTTTCATTTGCAGTAATGCATGCTATTTTTATTTACTGTTCATATTTCTGATTGATTATATGGGTGCATTATTATTAAGGTTTGTTGGAAGTAAGTTCTTGGATGATGCATGGACTGTCATAGATATGGATTCTTTTGGCATGTTATATATGATATGCATGTTAAATGCATTTAAATTTAAAGTGTGTTTGGATTATGGTTTTATTTCATATACGAGGATTGAAAACATGAAAACCTAATAGGAAAAGATGAGGCTCAAAACTTGACTAACTCAGAATTTATATATATAATGGCATAATGTATAAGCCTATAAGTTTAGTGTCCAATATATAAACTTGTTTTCCATTCTAGCTTTGTTGGAATAATCATAATATGATACTTATTATGAGCTAACCATGTTATAAGCATTGTGTTCATCGACAAATCTTGTCTTTCACAGATGTTGTTGTGGGGATTCCGTGAGTGTTTTTCTTATGATGATACAATGAAGTACATATTAATGATGTCACTAGTATACGACTGGAATGTGCAAATTCTCATGGGTAAAATAATGGATGTTAACTTCATTGACTTCTTAGGCATGCTTACTTATGAAGAAATTCCTGTGGATTCCCATGCAGAATACTCTGTAGCTAGATCCTAATCCTATTCTAAAACAAATGTCCTATAGTTGATAAGGAGTGAAGATCTTGAAAACTAATAATATTGGAGTCTCCTTAGACTGGAGGTGTTGGTCAATGTGTTGTGTTTCTTTTCCTTAGTATATTGCTTTACATGAGTGTATAGTGCATATTTGAGAATGAAAAGGTAGCAATTGTGTCTAGTATTTTAAGTATCCATGTTCATGATCATCATGTTGGTAATTGCTTATGAATAATAATTTATGCAATGATGTTTGTGGATTCCGATGAAAAACACCCCATAGCCAGATCTTAATCCCTTCATAAAAATGATGGCTTATAGTTGATAAGGAGTGGAGATCTTGAAAACCTGGGCTCTCCTTAGATTGAAGCGGCTAGTTGATGTGCCATGCTACTCTTCTATACATATATTGTCAACCATGGGGTGCTTCCTTTACTTGAGTACATAACTCATATTTGAGTGTGAAAAAGTAGCAAGTGTGTTTAGCATCTACGGTGTGAGGAAGTGGTCTTATTTCATGAGGTGGTGCATTTGCAATGATACTTAAAAATGTTGGCACTGCACATAAGTGGGTGACTTTGTGCTCAACAATGGAATCAAATATGTCTTTTTCATTTACACTTCTACAGCAAATACTAGTGCCCCCTTGTGCAACCATGCCCCATGGAAATCCCCAACCGCTATAATGAAACATGGTTGTTGTCCATAAGTAAACATGCTTAGAATTCATTTCCCATGTTAAAATAATACCAATGGTATTGAGATAGGCACCTCTATGACTGTACACAACACCTTTAGGACTGGATGTGGTTCCTGATGTGTAGTTTAATGAGATAAATTCCCATTCATCTTCAGGACATCGAGTCTCAAAATTTGGATCTCCACTTATCAAAATATTTTCATAATCAAGAAGACCTTTATGATCTTTATTCAAAGAGAATATAGAATATTCTCTAGATTTTTCCAGTTCATGGATCACAATAATTAATGGTAATTCTGATGTCACCTGAGAAAGGTTCCTGACTGCTTCCATTGTAACTTCTAAGAATTGGTAATCCAAAAACACCACCTTGGCTTCTGAATGCTTCAAAATGAGAGAAATTGTGTGTGCATCATGTCTAATATTTAGAGTGTTGAGCACTACCCATGCCATTGGTACTCCAAAGTGCATTTCATATGTGGCTGGTAAATTCGGGGCCAATACAACAACCTGTCATATGTATGAATTGTTCAAACTTTAAATTCTCTAACAATTGATACAATTTCAATTAAATGAAATTTTGATGGTATTAAGGTATATAGGAAAAATCCTTCACTAAGAAACATATTGTAAATAGAAAGGTTACAGGAATATTTCTAAAAATTTATATTTTCCAAACTTTAGGAATAACCAAACTTGACTCCTATGATCACTATGATAGTTGCTCCTATGATCACTATTCACTCAACAATACTTTTTTTCTTTTCCTTTTCAGAGATGATAAATTATACAATATATTCTAACAATTTTTACTTGGGAAACAAGGTCTACCACCATTTTCCTTGGACGTTTGCAACATTGGTAGAGAAAAGGAAGGTTGTGGGCTGACTAGTATTCATGCAGAAAGGATTGCATTGGCTGTGAAGTGGATTGTTATGGGCCTCACATGATTATGGATTTAAGGGTAATTTGGGATTTGTGATGTTGTTGTAGGGTTAGTTTTCTTCAAAATGAATGGTTTAACATATCAAAAAATAATTTGGAAAACTTAAGAACTTATTTAGGAATTTTAGGGAATAATAAGACCATTATTGTCCATTTTTTTGGTTAATATTCAGACTAGAATAAGACTCAATCATGGAGTTGTCATTCAGCAGTGGAGGGGGAAACTTGGAAGGACACCCACTGAGGTATAATTCCTTAAAAGGCTAGGTGCTTGTTCTAGAATATTTTGATGGTTCACCCATCGAGTTCTATGAAGAGGTCATTTGTAATACTAATTATATTCTTTGAGATTAAAGGAAGCACTTTAAAAATTAAGCAAAATTTACGAACTTATTCACTAAGTTTTCTAGCATGATTTGGAACTATTTTGATTTGTTGGTAGCATATTGAAGGATTCTTTGAAGACTTCCTTCATCAGTGAAACAACATTCTTTAGGATAACCTATGCGTTAATTAAGGGAAGTTTTTAGTTCTTCTCAAACGCACAAAGAGTTGAAGGATTTGATTGGTGCACCTTTTAAAGTCAAATCAGTCAGAAACTTGGTAATGTGAATAAACCATAGTACTGTGGCATGCCTTAGTTTATTAAACGATAATACAACAGTAGATGGAAGAGTTGATGCATTAATTGCAGTGAAGATACCATTTTGGACATAATGGATATAGAATTGAAGGTATTTTTTTTCGACGTTGGATTTACATGAGAAATATGATCAGGTGGCCCCCATGGGGAGATTCATTTATAATGATATAAACACAAAATATCTGAATTTAAATTTGAACAGAAGAAGGTTAATGGCAGACTTGATTATTACTAAAATAATACTCAAGGACACACTTGAATGAATAAATTTTACTTGAAAGAGAACCATGTTCTGAAGCCTAATGCTATTAAAATTCTTGAGTCTTATTTTGTTCTAGGAGTTCCATGTACCCTTGCTGGTCAGTGGTGATCACTGTATATGAATTTGAGGTTGTGTTTTAGGTAAAAATAGATTCTACATTGTACTTTTTTGTTGTAACATTGATGATTTGAGCTGCATTACCTTCATGGAACTTATTTTAAGATTAATGGTTTGATATTTATCTCTTACATTGTCTCTTTCTTGTATGTGATAGGAAATGACGCTGGAATTTGAGAAAGCTAGGCCTTGGAGCTATCTCTTCACATAGATAGTTTCCTAACATTAAATGATAAATAAATAATTTGACAACACTTTTGCTAAGCAAGAATGGGCTTGTTCATACATGATACCATGTTGGTGTTTAGCACGAATATCTTGACAATTTTTTATGGTTTGTTTATTGCTCTTGTTTGAAGCATTTTGTCGATTTTTGAAGTTTGTGTTTATTTTGGTTAAATATTGTGTTAGTCCTTTGAATGCTTCTAGTTCTCATTTGATGCTTTATTTAATCCTTTTTTGTAGCTTGAATCAAGGTTGGTTTTAGGGTTTGATAAAAAATTCTTTATTACCTTTTAGTTGCATGAATTAATTGTCTTCAGTTTTTCGATTCATGCACTAGATTCCTATGCATTGATCATAGGATACCTATTGACAGAAGACCAACATTCATCTAATGCAATAATCAATTGGCATAATTACAATGCATAATTGTATTAGCCTCCATGACCATAATTGGCTAGTGGAGGCCAAGATCGAGCATAATGTATGATTCTATCAGTTTATCAGTTTTAGGTCCCCACATGTCCACTAGACCATTAAGGAATGACATAACAAGTGGAGTCCCCACTTTCCCTGAATCTAGTTAGTGTAGTCGCTCTTGTCATGACTCCATGCCTGAAACCTTCTATGTTACTCTATGTTACTTAGTCTAACTTTTAGTTGACTTGTAACCCTGTAAACAATTTCAAATTTACTTTACAACTTAGACCTATAACATTTATTAAAAAATGATTTTTTAAAGTTAATTAATTATAATTACATTAATGCTAATCTTAAGAATTAAATATTATACTAACCCCAACCTATATTTCAATTATATATCTATTTAGATTGAGTGAAATTACATTTAACCAAATTGAATTTAGATAATCTAAAATAATTTACAAATTATATTAAAATTTTAATTTATCTTAGGTTTTATTTACATATAATGAAAATTAATTTAAATTATGTGTAACACATGTAAGACATTTAACAATGAAAATAGAATACATTTAAAAATTTCTACATTGCCTTTACACACATGTGATACATAAAATACATTGTATGTATCAACAATGTTTAATCAATTTTCAATAAATTTTAGCTTAACGTCAAAGTCATCTACACCCTAGGTGGAAACACCATAACTTAGTTATCGATATGGGTCACTCTCATCCGTTTGCAACTAAAACACAACATACAATTACTCGACAACATAGAAACCTAAATGAACATAAGTAGGTCAACGATCATGTTGACCAAGTAGAACTAGACCCAACACCTCATTACACAAATCCTAATACAATGAATATAAGTCGCTCACAACACTAGTTGCTTTGGACTTGATGTGACACCTTCATCACATCAAGGATTCTTCCCACTCGTACTCATGTACAAAGGTAACCATGTGAATATTTTCTTTTAATTATTACTCTTCCTAAGTCACATAGGTATTTATTTACTTATTTATTTGGTACAATTCATTCAAGTGTGACATCTAGCTAGAGAGAGTACTATCTCCTTATTTCGAGTATTCATTGATTGTAACCCATTTTACATGAATTTTTATTATCACTTTAACTCGATAAGTATTATACATACACCACCCTTCAAGATATAGGCATATAATAATAATAATAATAATAATAATAATAATAATAAACCCTCACATTGCTTGTGATACCATGTTTTATAACGGCTAGTTATACTTTATACTCCTGTCATACTAACCATAATGCACTATAGGCCTTTGTACCAAATATTAAGATCCCTTACACTCTTTATCACTACTAAGTTTTTCTTTTACAAAGGAGTTCAATATTGGGGCGAACATGCCCCTCACTCGCCATTATACTTTGACACTAGCTTCATCTATCACAACGATTTATCCTAGGCTCAATATACAGCTTCCCTCGGGTAGCATTCCAATACTTATGTAGATTATTTAAGTAAATGTTAACTTAACCCTCAAGCCATCGATTAAAAGGGTGGCAGAGATACTTATTTTCCTCATCCAAAATTTTCAATCATTTTTCACCAAAATGACACATCCTTCATTCTTAACATGACTAAGGTCTTTTCTTCACTAGGTGCACAACTTGTGTTCAATATTTTGGCTCGATGCTCACTTATTGTTTATACTTGATATACATACAATCAAGTTTCACGTTTATTATTAGGTTAGTCACTCATGGTCTCCCACATTTTTTACTGACTGTGAAACTACCCCTAATTTATATGACATACACCATTCGTTGTTCCAACCATTTCCTTCATAGCTATAAATTTATTCCATTATGTCACCCAAAACCTTATTACGTATTATGCTACATTTACATGGTTAAAATTAGTTCAACATATGGTTTGCACTCGAATTTTGGATCTTCTACTCTATCTCATAATGTTTATACATATCTAATCCTTTAGTCACTACCTCGTTTACCACACCATACACCACAACTTAAGTGGACATTTATAGTTTTAGGACAAGCATAAAAGACACTTTTATATTTTAGTCCTTTAAATAGAATGACTTACTACTGTAAATCGTTATAGGAAAAGATCTACATATTCACCACCTAAGTCACATATATTTCAATTAATATTCCTATTCAAACAAGCATTGAAAGGAACCCTTTGGATCGTGGAAATGTACTTAGTTATGGATGACTCATCGATGATAAAATATTTAAGAGTTGTGACATCGTACTTAATCCCAAATATTATTCCTATTCTCATGTCACCTAGAGAGTACATCATTGCATCGATACCAAGGATTGAAAGGAACCCTTTGGATCGTGGGAATGTACTTAGTTATGGATGGCTCATTGATGATAAAATATTTAAGAGTTGTGACATCATACTTAATCTCGAATATTATTCCTATTCTCACATCACCTAGAGAGTACATCCTTGCATCGATACCATATGATAGACGTAATTATAGTTTGGGTATATTATCCTTTGAATTATTTGGGCCATGCACATGGATAAGCTGTACATCCTTTCATTGTCCTTTGAGCATAGGTCCTTCATGATATCGACTCCACAACGTTGGTCTCTTTTATTAGGTTTGCATGACCTTGACATCATGTATTGCCCATCAAAATTCCTCCTTATTAAGTTCATGAAAAGAAATACTCATACACACATGCCATCAAAATTCACCCCTTTTATTTTGGCGCTCAAGATTAATTAATTAAAATTTCCTCTTAAATAGCCATTCATTATAAAAAAAACTACATCCCTACGTTTACATCACCATCACGAATAACAAGTAAGACACTATATAGTTTTAGGTCGACTCGGTGATGTCACATATTCCTCACATCTTAGAAAGTCACTAATGACCATACCTATTGCAAGGGTCGTGCTTGTCATGACTCCCTTCCTAGAACCTTCTATGTTACTTTATGTTAGTCTAACTTTGAGTCGACTTGTAACCATGTAAACAATTTCAAATTTACTTTACATGTTAGACCTATAAAGTTTATTAAAAAATAAATTTTTAAAGTTGATTAATTATAATTACATTAATGCTAATCTTAAGAATTAAATGTTATACTAACCCCAACCTATATTTCAATTATATTTCTATTTAGATGAGTAAAATTACATTTAACCAAATTGAATTTAGATAATCTAAAATAATTTAGAAATTATATTAAAATTTTAATTTATCTTAGGTTTTTGAAAATTAATTTACATTATGTATAAGACATGTAAGAAATTTAACAACGAAAATAGAATACATTTCGCAATTTCTACATTGCCTTTACATACACGTAATATATATAAAATACATTGTATGTATGAACAATGTTTAATCAATTTTCAATAAATTTTATTTGGGACCTAGTCGTGAGTGGATAGTGTGCATAGAAGCCACAGAACCTTTTTTTGGGTTATCCCAGTGAACGAAAGAGGACCAGGTAAACCCTCAGCCTCTGTCATTTCCTGGGCATAGTTTTGATGAGCTTTTCTACATCTACGCCATGATTGTAATGTTTCCATGGTTGGGCCTGAGTTGCTAGGTTTCAATCTACTAGCAGGCTCATCCCAGTGCCGCTCCTCAGTTAGTTGGGTGCAACACATTGTGGAGACATTGTTATCGACGAAAATAAAGAGCTGCCAATTATGAAAACATTGGTATAGTTTTTTACGCGCTTCTGCATGGGCTCCTGGACAAGGATTCACTGGCGTTCTATTCAAAGAAATAATACTCACATGATTCATGACTTTCTTGCAATCATAGGATTCATGACTTATTGTGCAAGGAAGACTCCCCAACAGTCGGTTTGCTTGACTCTGGCTTAAATGGAGGTGGTTTGGTGTCTTGCATAATGCATAGTTATTTTGTTCAAAAACCAGGGATTCCACATTGGCTCACTTTCGGATTAGCAGAGTTACAGCTAGACGCTGTCACCAACTTGCAAATACTGGGTACGTGTTGGGCACTTTGGGTGTGATACATAGTGTCCATAAACATAGACATTTATTTTTATGAGGGCAGCCTCTAGCTCGTCCCCCCATCCCATCCTCCTCTCTCCCAGGCTTGTTGTGGGCATAACACTTACAGAGGGAAGAGAGGCATTCCCTCCCATCGCTTATGCCAGCCTCTCCCCCACTTGTTGGGCACGGTATAGCGCTAAACAAACTAGCCCTGAACAAACCCACAATAGAATACATGACAAGTTTGGAAATGCCAATATTTTTAGTTATGGAGATGGGTTTACACCACCTCTTCTCCAACCTATTTGTTCTGTTTGGCTGCCTTTTTATTTTCATTTTCATTATAGAGTAGCAGCCTTACGGCCTGACCCCTCCCTATCTTCAGTAGATAGTTATGTTTGGGTGATATATATATATATATATATATATATATATATATATATATATATATATATATATATTCAACTGATTATGGAAGGGCCTCATGAAGACTGGTCCAAAATCCTTTCCACCCAACAGATTATGGCCATATTACTTTATTCCATTACTCCAACGACAGATACTACTCGGTTGGATTAGCTTCGACCACTCCATCCTAATTGTACGAGCCTTTATATAAGGTATTTATCAATACCACCTTCGAGATTTAGATACAACATATCTGGCAGGGAGGGCTTGAGATACTACCTTCTTTGTTTAGATTCTTTAGGGAGCACCTCTTTCAGACTTAGATTTATTTCAACCACTAGGAATGGAATCGAAGTGCATTTCAACATGTCGTATTGAAACTTGGTGTAGTATCGTAATTTTCAATGCAAAGTGGATATTGTTTTACTTTTATCTTTGTATTAAGAGTATAAAAATGAATCAAATTATGAGTTTGATATAATTTTAGATAAACAATTTCCAAATAAAAAAAAAACAATAGAATTTGTATTTGGCTTTATAGTCATTGTAGTCATTGAATGTGGCTTTTGAAGAAATAGATTATGAGTCATGAGATGGAAAGGTCCGTCCAAACGATACGATATTGAAGCTAATTCAAAGAACATTAACACCATATAATTATAGAAGAAATTGTGCTCATGTATGTAGTTTCTATGTTTGTGGTGAGTATACACGTGATGTTGAATGTCCATACCGACATGCGCTGCCCATAACAGATTGACTTTATGGGTAAGTATTATTATTATCTAAATATGGATTTTGAGATTGTAACATGGAGGGGGCCTACAAGGGTTGAGTAACGCCCAGTAGGTGTATGAGATGAAGCCGTAATTGTTTTTTAATGAAGTATTCGATTTTGCTGATGATTAATTATTTTTTCATTGTTCTTTTGAGTAAGCAATAGTATTGGTAGTAATAGTGAGGGAGAAAGGTGCACTCGGTAGCCTCCGATTCCAGTGCATCAAACGCAGACTCCATTCCTCCAGGGAAGAGCATCACACCTCTGTAGGGTTCGAACCCTCGAACAACGGCCCCCAGATTGTAGGTCCCAGGGAGCACCACTTGGCAGCCGATCGCAGGGCCTAGAGAGCGCCACTTGGCAGTCATTAGATGGCCATTTCCCAGGGCCTCACTGCCCCACTTGGCACCCATTGGCCTGGACACATGGCCCTGACTACACCACTTGGAATCCATCGGACGGTCAAATCGCATGGCCCTCACTGTGCCACTTTCACCTTGCTACTTGGCATCTCTTGCATCGTACCGGATAGCCATATCTGAGGATCTTAATGACGCCACTTGGTAGCCATTCAATGGCTCTCTAAGGATTTCTGCCCATATTCATACAATCTAGTCTTTCTGTACACCACTTGGAATCTTTCCGTACTCCACTTGGCCACAATCCAGAGCTCTCAGTAGGCCACTTGGCCCATCGAACTTGGTTTTATAGTGCCACGTGGAAACCGAGGGAGGCTGTGTTTTTTGCCAGTTCTGTTCGCGATACGGACTGCCATAGATTCTTCCAAACGTATGCTTTGATTTCTGTAATGCCATCGATTCTTCCAAAAGTACGCTGTGATTGTTGTAATGCCATCGATGACAAATTAGAAAGCTCCTCATACCTCTTATTGGCAAAGTCATACAGTTTTCCATGGCAGGAGAAGATGATGAGAAAGTCACTTCAACAATCCGTTTCGATGCTTCGAGAAAGTCACATGCCGGTTTGTAGTATTTTCGATCCTCTTTCGATCTGGTTTGTAGTATTGTGTATTTTGTTCTCGCTCTAACCCACAGAATATGTACTTTTTAGGTTAACGAAACCCTAATATTTATGTCAAGGGAGAAATTATCTGCGTGTTGGAGACTCTATGACGAAATCAGTGCATGCCGCCATATTATCTCAGGGATCAAAATATACAAAATACACGATACACGGTAAAATTATTAATACCCCAGCACATTGATTGTAACAAAAATTTTATTGTGATTGAATAATAATGTAGAATGCGAGGGAGGTGTTCATATCGGTGTTCGTCCACTTCTGACAAGAAGCCATGCATGTTCTTCTGTCAAAAGTGTTGTGGAAAGTGTCAGTGTGTTCCTCCTGGGACTGACTGCTGGAAACAAGCAAGTATGCCATTGCTACAACAACTGGAAGACCAAGGAAGGTGGCCCCAAATGCACTTGATCATTTGACTCTGAATCAAAGAATAATAACAGTGCAGATTTTGTTGGGTATACGAATGTCGACTAGAACTATATTTGATTAGTGTTTATGCAGCAAACCTGGAAAGTTTTTTAACTTTAACAAAGAGATTTAAGAGATTTACTATGAATCTTTCATAGTTAAAAATTAAACGGACTTATAATTTTTTTTTATAGAAAAATTGGTTGAGAATTTGCACTGAAAAATGATTGCTTTATTGATAAATGTTTTTTTTAAATAAAGAGGGCATGAATTGTGATATCATAGTTAAGTTTTTTATAATGTATTTATGCCAATGAAAAGTTGTCTCAGCAAAGATACAACCAAATATATATATATATATATATATATATATATATATATATATATTACTCATGATATTTTGATATTGATAATTTGAAAAACATGTATTTCGTCCCCAAAAATCAGGATCATAAATTCAATATTGGAAAGAAGTCCGTGGAAGGGAAAATGATTATGATTAGGATAGGACATTCACAGATCCTGAATTATCTGCGTGCTGGAGAGATATGACGAAATCAGTGCATGCGGCCATTGTGTATTTTGTTCTAGGGGCAAGGCCAAGCGCTGCTGCTGAGCTTGTTTTGTTATATATATGAGGAAATTGCACATTTATTTTTTTATCCCATTTGCAAGGGGCATCTAAATTTGTCATTGCAACAGTGTAAAGTGTTTTAGTAATGGGTCAGTGCAAGAAGATGAGGGACCTTTTAGATGCAATCCTAGTTTTCAAAAACAAAACACGCGTACGCGTTATATAACTACAAAACACGCTCGCGATATGTAGTTATAAAATACCTACGCAATTTGTAAAACAAAAAAAAATTTAAATACAGAGAATTGGAGGGTTTTGGAGCAAGTTAACTACTTGTGATTGTTGGAAGAGCTGATTTAGGTTGAGGGGAGGAGATTTCACTGGTGAATTTTCATCCAACAAGGTAATTCAATCACCCAAAGCATTCTTTTTTTTGTCAATTTTTAACCTATAATTGTGTTTTTTAATAGAATAATCAATCCAACAACTCCTAAGCTAATGTTTAATGGATTCAAACTAAAATAGGCTATAAGAATAAAAAACATCATGTCTAATAGATATTCAATGTTCCAAAAGGCTAGAAATATATAAAACAAACACAAGTATAATCCGAACTTTCATAGAATTTAATAGACAATGCAAAGTTTGAATTGGGATACTAGTGAGAGTGCCCACCTGTAACATGCATAGTCAAATCTTCAAATGCAATAATTGTACTA
>LPNX010496287.1:192074-199740 GCA_001517045.1 Pseudotsuga menziesii | reverse complement strand
TGTGAGTTTGGATTCATTAAATTACAAGTTAAGACAATGCTCAAGTGTAATTTAATAAAACTAAGTGCAATACATGCTTCACATTTCATCAACAACCAACAAAACTATTCAAAAAACCTCATGTACCCAATGACTAATCACTCAGCATTAAAGGAACTACAATAGAATCGAAAGACCGAGAAGCAACTTTGTGAATCAACATGATTTGAAGAATAAGTCCACCGGATTTGAAAAATTTCAGTTCGACATTAGATTGATTCTTAATTGAGTTGTGATAGTAAGATACGATTAGGGTTAGGATTAGGGTTTCCTTGGTAGGGTTATGGTAATGGGACATGTATGTTAAACAATAAACCCTAGTTAGGGATAGGGTTTTCTAAGTTTGGCCTTCGTTGGCATGAATTGCATTGTCCAACTTTGGCTCTCATTGGCATGACAACATTGTCCCTACTGAGCGAAACCCTAGCTTCAAAAACCATCGTAGACTGAGGTCACCAGGAAATGGACAGGAGGGAGAGGTCCCCCCCTAGCTAAAATCCCATGTCATGAATCCAACGAAATCAATGGTTCATCGATTGGAGGCCCAAGCATCGATCTATGGTGAGTTGCAGGTCACCTCCAGATACCGTTTAGGGACACCTGGTGGACTTGGGCCCGATGCGTAAAAAACCTCACAGAGCGGCAATTTTGAATTCTGTCAACTCCTGCTAGCATGTTTGGGCATGGGAAATATGGCAACACCAACCGCATCCCCACCATACATGGATTTCCAGCTTTGGCCTTCGTTGGCGTGACTGCATTGTCCCCTACTGAGCAAAACCATAGCTTCAGAAACCACCATAGATGGAGATCACCGGACAATGGATAAGAGGGAGAGGCCCCCACCTAGCTAAAATCCCACATCACGAATCCAATGGAATCGATGGTTCATCGATCGGAGGCTTGAGCATCGATCTATGGCGAGTTGCAGGTCACCTCCAGAAACCGTTCAGGGACACCTGGTGGACTTGGGCCCGGTGCGCAAAAAACCTCACGGAGCGGCAATTTTGAATTATGTCAACTCCTGCTAGCGTGTTTGGACATGGGAAATATGGCAACACCAACTGCAGTCCGACCATCTGTGGATTTCCAGCTTTGGACCTTGTTGGCATGACTGCATTGTCCCCTATTGAGCAAAACCCTAGCTTCATAAACCACCATAGACAGAGGTCACGGGGCAATGGACAGGAGGGAGAGGCCCCCCCTAGCTAAAATCCCACGTCATGAATCCAACAAAATCAATGGTTCGTCAATTGAAGGCCCGAGCATCGATCTATGGCGAGTTGCAGGTCACCTCCAGATACCGTTCAGGGACACTTGGTGGACTTGGGCCCGGTGTGCAAAAATACTCACGGAGTGGCAATTTTGAATTTCGTCAACTCCTACTAGCGTGTTTGGGCATGGGAAATATGGCAATGCCAACCGCATCCCCACCATCTGTGGATTTCCATCTTTAGCACTCATTGGCGTTACTACATTGTCCCCTATTGATCGAAACCCTAGCTTCAAAAACCACCATAGACGGAGGTCATCAGGCAATGGACTGGAGGGAGAGCCCCCCCTAGCTAAAACCCCATGTCACAAATCCAACGGAATCGAAATTTCATCAATCGAAGGTCCGAGCATCGATCTATGGCGAGTTGCAGGTCACCTCTAGATATCGTTCAAGGACACCTGGTGGACTTGGGCCCGGTGCGCAAAAAACCTCACGGAGCGGCAATTTTGAATTCCGTCAACTCCTACTAGCGTGTTTGGGCATGGAAAATATGGCAACGCCAAATGCATCCCCACCATCCATGGCTTTCCATCTTTGGCCCTCGTTGGCGTGACTGCATTGTCCCCTACTGAGTGAAACCCTAGCTTCAGAAACCACCGTAGATGGAGGTCATTGGGCAATGGACAGGAGGGAGAGGCCCCCCCTAGCTAAAATATCACAATTTCAAGTACACTAATGACCCAACATGTCAGCCTCCCAAAATTTTCTATTATGCATATGAAACATTAACCTTTCGAAAGCATGAGAGGTTCCAAATTTTGTTTGTTTAGTAAGTTTATCACTTAATATTTTCACATGCATGATGTTTACCTACTTCACATGCATAATGTTAGCGCATGTTACTTTTGAATACTTCATATGCATAATGTTGAAGCATGTTACTTTTGAGTTGTTTGTGTCAATATTAGTAGGTTATTTTCTTCCACTTTCAATGTTCAAAAAAACATAATCAACTAAAAACAAAGTTAAATAAATCTCCTATTATCTTTTATTATCTTTTAAGTAGAAATTAAACTTCTCAATTAAAAAAAATGAGATGAAATTCCAACACTACTAGGCATTACCCCTTTGGCAATGGACATGCGGGTATAAGAGGTGAGTTGTCAAGAAGGAAATTATACAAGCCTTAAAACATAAGTTTATCGTTGCGACATCTTGTTTCCATAATCCTAGTTGTATATATCGGTTGAAAATATTGACAATATTACCTACTTAAAAAATTAGGGTTTTAGTCCTGTAAGAGAGCTTACAAAGAACTTTGATAGGTATGACCTACAGAGGTACATGTATGTATTCTAATGTTATGTATATCCTGTGAATGAGATATTGAAATGTTCATATGATTGATATATATGGTTTATTGATCATATGTAAAATTTGGCATGTTCATTAACTTGACATACAAGAGAATTTTTGGCATATTTATAAACAACATTATGGAAAATTTTGCATATCAAGAACACAAAATTGACATATTCATAAGAAACATACATGGGGAAATTTAAATTATGATACATACCTCATATTGCTAGATCCCATCTATTATCATACAACCAAGCCCTATGGATCATCTCTTATAATGATGGTCTCCATTAGTATCTCGTGCTCTGTATCCGGTAAGAAGTAGCATACCTTCGATGAATTTTGGGTAGGCATTATTCGTAACTAGAGGTTTGTACCAATGATTAAGTTGGTAAAATGATACACACTTGCACTTGGTTTGTAATCCCTGTAAACATATCCAGCCTTCTTTCTTGCATTGTTTTCATGTGTAAGGTATTCACCTTTAACAACCATAGACCCAGTGGGGAAGTGGTTGTTTTCATCATCAGTTGTGGACATAATGAGGGTTTTTTTTCCCTTTGTACAACGTGCCAATCAGTAATCACCACCCCATTCACTATATTTTGAGGCAACCACTGCGTATATGTGATTTGCATAGTATGATTGTAGGTATATGATCAAATATTTTCTGTGTGATACAAGGAAATTAATGTGAGTTTCAAGACTACATAAATTTAACAAAAATATGTTAAGGAAATGCATCATACCAGGTTGTACAAGGTCTGATACATGATCAAAATCTATAGAAACAGACGATTGGTCTTCTTCCAACGGAGTTAACTGAACAATTTCACGCTGATCAAGTGGAAGTGATATGTGATCCCATCCATCAACCCAATCCAATGATTCACACACATCCTAGTCACCATCACAATAAGGCAGGAAAAAACAAGCGAGTTTTCTGGTCCAAATTTCAAATACTGGGTTATCAGAACTTCAAACCGAATGAAAGCCACGAGTTCCAGGAATAGTCTTGAATTCCCATGCATGTGAATGATCTATGTCTACCACCTCCCAAAAAAATCTCTCCGCATGTCTCTTTCTTGTGGATTCTACTCGCATAGTTGATTCCTCTCCCATTACTGATGTGCACCACCTGACTATAGATTGAGCATTTCGAATAGTAGATATTGTAGATAATTTCAATTCCTCTCTTTGTAGGGATGTTTTGACACATGCTCGGGCTCTATCATGCTCTCCTTTACCATGCCCAGTCTCAAAATAGTTCCACATATGTGGAACTTTGTAGTTTTTATGCAATGAACACAACCATTGAAATATGCGTGCATTTTTGAACTAACCAGCACATCCATCAGACCAAATCCAGTTTCGATCCATCTGTATGTTCCTGCCCTTCAAATGATCATAGAACATGATGAAGTAATGACGTACATAGTGGAATTTATGGCACCTATCATCACTTATGTAGAAGTGATATTCCTTTAGAATTTCTCTTTGCTCTTCACTACTATTTGGGCCATGCCTATATGTGATATGTACCATGAAGGAAACCTGCTCGGAGTGATAATACTAACTTTCGATCTCATTTTGAGGTTGCAGAGTGTAGATCTAAGCAAAATCAACAACTTAAAGTATAGTATCACGAGAAAATGTATCCATGCATATTCTAAACTTCTTATCCTGCCATCGTGCCAAGTGGACATGCTGAACATATTGACGTGTCTTTTTAATAAATTCCTTGACGAAGACACTACCTTGTACCTGTTGACACAAAATGATCTCAATATCATGTTTTTTTGTAAGTAAGGAATGAAATGCAATTGTTCAAACATAAATTTATAGATAAATGCATGTACCTGAGATGTCACCAATTGTACTTTTTTGCTTTCTTTCCCTGGGACTATTTCATAGTTGACATATTTGAAACTTTTCATGTCTGTAACCATATTCCCAAATTTATTGTCTCCAGTCTCATGCATACATTGGCTCAATAATGCCATTCCAGCATAGTTGGAGCAAGTTCCATCCAAACAGGATTTTGCATAGTAAGTTTGCCCCTCAGGCCTATTGCAGATGATACTATGAATGAATTCTCTTGATGAGGTCGGTGGTATTGTCAAGGAGCAATTCTGCACATGGTTAGTATGCAACACACGATGAATGTACAAAAATGTTTCATAGTAATATTCATATTCTACATGGTGTCTACAACAACAAGTGTTACGAAGAGTATTTATTCTAACATACCAGGGCTTACATTTCTCAAAAGCTCTTTGCCCCAAATTCAATTGTCTATGTTCATTCCTAAATTTCTCATATAGTTTTGTCTGTGTTATATCAAGAAGATGCTTAATTTGTGGTTCATGGTCCTTTGAACCCCTTCTCAGTTTTAGTACATCCTTCCAGTTTGAAGAATGCCTTGTGTGATCATGCCAAAAACTCGGCACTAGTCCCTTTACTGCATCAACTAGCTTCATGTCACGACGTGGCAACCGACCAATAAAGGCCCAAAAATCTATCTGGGTGGTTGTGTCAAGATGTTCTCTTCTAATAGAATACCTACGGAGGGTTTTTACATTCAAATTAACTAGTTTAGATGTAGGCTTGAGAAAACGAAGGACCCTGGTGTTCTTATTTACAATTGCTTGTGACAACACACGACGAGCCGCATTGTGGTCCTTTAACCGTGTGTTCTTACCAATTTTACCAAAGGCATTTACTAAGCTTTTAACTATATGAGAACTTGGTCTAGAAGGCTTTATCATCTTTATCCCTAACGATTTCCTAACAATATTCATGCCCCTAGATTTTAACAATGATAAAAATAATCTACATTTATCTCCATCACATTTAGAAACAAAATATTTATTTAGTATCTGTTGAGTTTGATAAGCAATATTACGTTTAGATAGCATACCTTCAATGGAATTGAGGAGTCCTTCATCAACTTATATACATTTCGGAGTTCTTCAACATGTGCTTTCAAATGGAGGTAAGGGGGTTGGATTTCTACCATCTAGTGCACAACAATACGCTTTAGCGTTTTAGTAGCAACTTGTTGTCCTTCACTCTCTTCCTGGTAGTTGGATGGTGGAAGTCCAACATCCTCATCGATGGTCCGATTAATATTTTCTTCTTCAACAGTGGGCTCCATGTCCAACGTCTCTTCAACAATAGGCTCCATGTACACCGCCTCTTCATGAGCTTCATCTTGAGATGGTAACTTATCACTTTGACTTGATGTGGGATTTGAAACATCCTTTAATGAGCACCTACGTTTTGCTTCTTGAATACTTCCATGGGGTGCTTGTTCAACAACTATTGTGGAAATTGAAGGTCCCTCTAGTGAATGCTTCAGTTTTTTTTGTGTTGGATTAATAGGATGAACCACTGTATCCTCTATAATTGGATTTGGATTAGTTTCCAAAAAAACCCTCCGATTCATCATGTCTATTATTTTCTTTTCTTTCTCTTCTTCGATGATTTCTTGAGGTCTCTTCTTCCTTGTTGATTTTCTTCCTCGGTTACGTACATTCCCCATCACCACAATGATCAATGTCAATATAGTTTGTTTTTGTTGCTCCTCAATTACAAGCTTCCAAACCTTTAACTTGCTTTATAACTATTGATCCTTCAAGGTGCTTCAATCTTCCTTCTGAATTGTTCATATTTCCCATCAAAACAATAATGAATGGGAAAATTTACCTTTGGTTCTCTTGAATAATAAGCAAATGAAAGTTATATCCACCATCACCATGAAATGACATTGAAGCTTGATATCTTATCCTGTGTGCTCCTCAACCATGAAAGAAGTCCTCAATGCTGCACCTGCATAACAAAAAGAATGATGGAGATGGTGTAGATTGTGAGTATTTCCACAGGCAGGCTCGTGCTCTTGCAAAATAATGCGCGCTAATCGGAATTTTCATAAAAACGCAGTGAAGTTGCTCTCGGACAAAGACAATTCACTGTTTTAACAGTCTCAAAATGCGCACGGGATTTGTATAAGAAAAATGCGTACGCAATTTGTATAAGCAAAACATGCACGCGATATGTTTAAGCACAATTAATGGGGTGGGTGCACGGCTAAATGTAATTACAATATCAACTAAAATCATTAGATGTAGTGATTTAAAGATTATCATTTAAAAATGTGACATATTCAAAATTTTAAAACATGGTGAGGTAAAATTCATTTCTAAATAAATGAAATAAAAAGATATAGAAAATTTATTTAAACTATTATTGTTTTTATAAGAAAAATATAAATTTAAAGTTTATGTTCCATGACTAGTTATTCATAAATAATTGAAAATAGATTATGAAGTAAGAAGATATACTAAAATCATTTTATATTAGTAATCCAAAATCCAATTTATAAGGAGAAAGTAAACTTAAATAAATAACACACAACCTTCATTAGTATGACATATATAATTCAAGGACATAGGAACTTAAATGAGTTAGATAGAAATAAACATATACTTCATTACTTAGACATGATTTAGAATGCATTCAATTTAAATATAAATATCGAAATTTAATATAAATATTTAATAAAATAATATCTTTTTGATTAAGATAGTTAGTCTATCCAATAAAATTGTTATCTAACATCCTAAACAATAACAATATTGTGTTGATGAAGATAGTAGACCTACCTCTTAAAATCAATTTTGATTAATTAAACTTAAAGTACATTAAATTTTTTTTTATCAAGTTATTATAGAAATCAAATAATTTTTAAATAATTTTTTATTTTTATGGTTCATGAAAATTAATATTTTATAAATATTATTAAAATTAAATTTAATATTTTGTAAGTTATAAATTTTAAAAGAAAGTAATTATCTTTATAAGGAAGATGAAGATGAAGATGATGAAGATGAAGATGATGAGGAAGGTGATGATGGTGATGATGATGATCACGTTAATGATGATGATGATCATGATGAGGATGAGGATGATGAGGATGATGATGATGATGTTCATGATGTTGATGGTGATGATGATGATGATGATGATGATCAGGATGAGGATGAGGAT
>LPNX010496287.1:179574-187074 GCA_001517045.1 Pseudotsuga menziesii | reverse complement strand
GTTTTCATTTCAGTTTTAAAAATATAATCTCAAAAACTACAAAAAACATAGTCTTAGTTTCTCTTTATCGTTTGCATTTGTTCATCAATATATATTTACAAAGAAAAAGAAGTTTGCTTTAATAGTCGTAATTTGCTTTGAAAAAATACACCTTTACTTTTTTTTATTTCTTATCGAGTCAAAAACACCATAGTTCATCACTCCATTTCCTTCTAAGTAAGAAAAATCCCTTTAAAATGACTGCAATAATAAAAATTTACTAGTAATTTTTGTTTTTAGGGGCCTTTCACCTACTAGCTTAGGATAGACTTGTGGGATAGGAAGTGTAAAATTCCCATAAGTTTTAAAATTCAGACGTAGTGGACCTTTCTTTAGGTAAATCCTTGACTTTATCAATTGTATCTGGGAAGATCCTCTCAAACGGGAGTCAAGCATGAGGCCGCGTGGAGGCATGGACTGAGGAGATAACCCTCTGATTCCTTATCAAAACGTAAATCAAGACTTTTAAGCATCTGGGGATTCTGTCTTAGACAGAATTTTGGGCTCAGCTACCCTGCCCATGCGTACGAGTCAGGCTTGCGACCGTCCCCCCAGACTGTTGGTATAGCTAAGGTAGCCTTTAGTCTTATGACATTTAGGGTTCATACCTAGGTAAACCGGAAGGCTATTTCTGGTTCACCTTGAACGGGCTTGGAAGGTAACCCTTGTTGTAAGTGTAGGAGGGCGGTTAGGTGATTCCTCCGCTTATGCCTAAGAACCACTTCAAGGACGCCAAGTAATCGTTCTTCAGCTTTCTTCAGGAAATTACATATTTTAACCTTGATTGATTGTTTGAGGCTTTAGGATTTTTATAGTGTATGCTTTGTGGTTTTTCCTGTGTTTAGTTTGCCTTAGGGTTTGATTTGTTAAATTTTCAATTGTGGAGGACCAACCTATTAGAAGGTCAAGAAGGTTGAGAAACCTTCCTCCTCTCATCACATTGGAGCCTCCACCTCCACCCCAAAGGTGGAGATTGGACATGGACGGTTCATTTGAACCGGTAGGGATAAGCGAAGTTCTAGGTGAACTAGAACTTATAGCTAACCGTTTTGATCTTGATACAGTTGAGATAGAGGACTTTCATACTGACGAGTTTGCGAGAAATTTTAACACCCCCTTGACTGATTTAAATGATCCTGTGATCGTTCAGGTTAGACCTTTTGATTCACTTGTGTTAGGTGTCCTTGTGGGTAGGATCATGTCTTCTACGGAAGAAATTCCTTTTGTGTTCACCTCAGCCATTCCAGTTGAAGGGGTACTACCTCCCCTGGTAAGTGCCCCTAGATCTAGTATACCTTCTACACCTTTGACTCTAGTGAGCCGGGTGGTCCAACCACCGGTTCACTCAAACCTAGCAGGTACTTCTGGTGATATGGTTACTGGGATCCCCAGTATACCTACTATTCCTTCTTCCTTTCCATATACTACCCAGAGTGGTCCGGTAGGATCCTCGGCATTTGTCCAAGGATTTCCTTGGAATGGGGGGCACATTCACCCATCCTCTCCATATGTAGGCCCATCACCTTCCTATGTAGGAGTGCATTTTGGGAACAATACCTCTTATGGGAAAAATTTCCAAACTCCAATTTTGGTTCTGTTTACAAGCTCTCCCTTTTCGTTGTTCAGCGGAGGGATACCGGCTCCTATCTTTCAGACCCCTGTTTCTATGGGGATGGCCCAAAATTCTTATACTGCACCTCCCACACACAATCCTGTGGCTTACGGATGGAATCCGTTTCAGCGTAATCTACCCACTTCGCAACCGGTGGCAGGGGGCAACCCCACTTTTACCCATTGGCATTCGGGCGCAGGTCCCTCTAATCTCCAGGCTGGCACATTTAGTACCCCGGTTCGACCCAAACTTCAGTTCCTGGCAACCTTAAACTTGCCATATTTGTCAAAATTGATGAATGACCCAGTGAGGCATGACCCCTTGTGGCCACCTATTCCCACCAAATTGCCATCGAACATCCCTAAATTCGAAGGAAAAGTTGGTGAAGATCCTGGGGCTCATGCCACCACATTCCATTTATGGTGTTCTTCGAATTCACTGAATGAAGATTCAGTTAGGTTGAGGCTGTTCTAGAGAACCTTAACAGGTACCGTGGAAAAATGGTATATTGAACTGCCTTCTGCTGTTTTCAGTAGTTTCTGGGACTTGGCTAGTGCATTTCTTAGCCACTTTCAGCTTCTAGTCCGATATGATTTTGGAACGGAATTGTTGTATACTTTTAGGTAGAACAAGGCTACCCACATCTCGGATCACATCCAAGAGTGGAGGAGGCGAAAGAGCCTTATAAAAGCCACTATTCCTCCTGAGTTCCTTATAGAGTGGTTCCTTAAATCCCTTTTTCCCTACATATCTAAGGACGTATCCACCTCAAGAGTGACAAATGAAGAAGAATCCATTCTTAGGGCCCAACAACTGGATTTGATTTATTCACAATCTAGGATCTTGTATGAGATTATCCCTGAGGCACCGAGGCCTACGGACAATGCGGAGAAGCCTAAGCCTGGACCCCATGCCGATGGTGTGGTTGGGTCCGTTAACTCTCCCACTGTAGGATCTTTGGCTAAGCAACTTCATCAGTTGTCCATCAAGTAGTCTACGGAGGAGACAGCAAAGGCTGCCCCCTCCCCCCATAGTGCAAATGTTTTTGCACAAACCTCTCAAAAGGGTAATCAGCAGCCCGACGGGAAGAAAAAGAAAGGAAAGAAGGGAGAGGGAAATAAAAACAAGCAAATGCCCGCAAACAATGCTGATGGGGGAAAGAAAGAAAAGAAGAAGGTCAAGTTCCCATGTAAGTTGTGCCATGAGGACCACCTTAATCACCTTTGTCCCCTTATGGATCAATCCTAGAAGCTGCTTAAAGCTCAACAACCGGCTGTCCTAAAGGATCCTTTTCCCCAAGGACAGAACTCAGCTTCAACTTCTAACGTAGCAGGGGGCACTCAAAATGCCCCTAACCCAAACTATATCAACATGGTTCGATATTTGACTTTGTTGCAGACGAGGAATAAAAATTATTAGAAAGATACTTCTGAGAAGGGTAAAGCTATAAGTGAAACTTCTAACCCTCTCACGATAGAGAAACTTGCTGAAACTATGCTGAAGATACAAAAAGGTGTCTTCAAGAATACCTTGCATAACCCTAATGCTAGGGATGCTTCAAACTACTTCGTGGTTGAATATTTAGCTCAAACCCCTTGTGCAATGTCAGCTTTAGAGGTGTTATAGAGTTGTCCCGCTCAAGAGGATGCTCTCTTAGTAGCTTTAGGCAGCATGGACTCATCGAGTCTCATGGCGAAATTTCATTTATCTGATGTTAAAATTCGCCTACCTTACCATGTAGCCTTATCAATAGATGTCATCCATGGTGGTAAGACCATTGGAAGGGTAGTTTTTGATGAGGGTGCTTCTACATGTGTTATGTCCTTGACCTGTTGGAAAGCTCTTGGATCCCCAGAGCTGGTCCCATCAAACACTTTGCTTACTGCTTTTGATGGAAGGTCCTTCTGTCCACATGGTATCCTGCTAGCTTTTGAAATTAAGTTGGCAGGAAAAGCAGTGTCCATTGAGGTAGAAGTGATTGATGCTCCTTTGGACTATAATCTGCTTCTGGGAAGGAACTAGACTTATGTGATGTCCGCTATTGCGTCGACCATTTTTCGTGTAGTGGTTTTTCCACATGAGGGCAAGTTGGTTACTATTGATCAACTTGATTATACTCGAAAAGGTTGTTTAGAGTCTAATGAGTCCACTGTGCCATTGGTTGATCAGGTCAAACCTGCTCCATAGAGCTTGGGGGATGGAATGTACACATCACTAATGGGCACGTTCAATCTTCCAGCCCCGGTTAATTATATTGGTTCTACTAGTGTGGGGAATTCCATAGCTATGGTTGTCGATAGGACTAATCCTTGGGTTCTCCCATCCCCCCATGAACCGGAAGTGCCCTTATCGGCAGTGGAGGTAGCTTATCAAGCTATCACTCAAGCCACTGTTGATCCCATTCCAGATCCTCTAACAGTCTCAGAAGATCTGGAAGAAGTCTATTTTCCCACATGGGTGAAAAACTCTTCGCACTCTATAGATTGTTTAGACATGGTTTTACCTTCTGATGAAGCCATTTTGGAAGCCATGAGCAGACATGGTAAGATTTGTGAGGATCTTCATCATCATTCCTATTTTCTTCCAGAACTAAGCAGAATAGAAAATCAAGAGTTTCGATTGAGACTGTCAGAAGATGTTGATATACCTATCAATCCCTTGCCTAGGGAAGGAATGTTTACCGAGGGGAATATGGCAAATATTTCTGCCACTATACCTATTAACATCTCTGTAAACCCTGATGTCATGGAAAACATATACATAGGTGCAAATTGCTCTCCTGAAGAGATTTCCACCTATATTGCCTTGTTTAAGGAATTCCGCGATGTCTTTTCCTGGTCATATGAGGAGATGCTAGGCATAGATCCATCGATTGTTGCACATGAAATCCGAACATATCCTGATGCCAAGTCGGTTCGACAAAATTTAAGACCTGTTAACCCATGCAAAGTGGCGGCTGTGAAGGATGAAGTTGAAAAGCTGTTGAAGGCTAGTTTTATCTATCCCATCGCTTTGACAGAATGGGTATCCAACCCTGTTCCTGTTGATAAGAAGCAAGGGAATATCTGCGTTTGTACGGAATTTAGAGATTTAAATAAAGCCTGTCCTAAGGACAACTATCCCACACCTTTTATAGACCAGATTATAGGTGCTTGTGCAGGAAGTGAGGTGTTCTCGTTTATGGATGGTTTCTCCGGATACAATCAAATTCAAATAAAACCGGAAGACCAACATAAAAATTCTTTCATTTGTCCTTGGGGTACCTTCCCGTACAAGAAAATGCCCTTTGGATTGAAAAATGCTGGGGAAACCTTTCAACGGGCTATGAACTTTGCCTTCCATGATATTAAATCCATTTTCAAACCCTACCTTGATGATCTTCCCGCACATTCTCGTAAGAGGATCCAACATCTAGATCATTTATGGTTGATATTTGAGAGATGCAGATATTATAAAATCCGCTTGAATCCCCACAAGTGTGTATTCTATGTTGAGTCAAGAAGATTTCTCGGATTCATTGTCTCTAGTAGAGGCATCCCGGTGGATCCTTTGAAAGTTAAGGCCATTGTAAATCTGCCTCCTCGTTCTATTAGGAAACTTCAAAGCCTGCAAGGAAAGTCTAATTTTCTTTGAAGTTTTATTGTTAACTATGCCAAGATTACTAAGGGTTTCATGTGCCTACTCAAACAGGACACCCCATTTGTATGGGATGAAACCGCACAACCTGCTTTCGAGACATTGAAAAAAGCTTTGTTGTCGGCACCCTTATTACATCCACCAGATTATTCTAGAGATTTTATATTATATCTGGCTGTGTCGGAGTCGACCATTGGGGTAGTACTAGTTCAGGAGGACGATAAGCTTGTAGAGCATGTTGTTTATTATCTTAGCCGGGTTTTGGCCGGTCCTGAACTTAGATACTCCCACGTTGAGAAATTAGCATTAGTAGCCGTGTATGCTATTCAGAGGTTATGTCACTACATTTTACTGAGGACCACCAAAGTAGTGGCGGATGTGAATCTGTTTCAATATGTTTTATCCCGACGGATTGTTGGGGGAAAATTTAACAAATGGATAGTCATTCTCCAAGAGTTTGACTTGGATTTCCAGTCCGCTAAGTCTAAGAAGTCCTTAGTTTTTGCTGACCTTATAGCAAAATTTACTACTAAAGAAGATGTAGATGTTGAAGATGACTCATTCCCAGATTAGCACATCTTCTTGATATCCACCTATGATCCTTGGTATGGAGATATTCTTACATATCTCCAGACTTTGAAGTATCCTGCAGCTTCCTCATGGGAGGAACGACGTAAATTACGCCTTCATCCAAAGAACTACCTCATTATAGGAGATACATTATATCGACGAGGGGTAGATTCCATCTTATGTTGTTGCCTTACCCATGAGGAAACGGATATTGTCCTAAATGATTCCCATAGTGGAGCATGTGGGGGTCATTTATCTGGGTTAGCAAAGGCCCAGAAGATATTACGTGCTAGTTATTTCTGGCCCACGATCTTTAAAGATTGTGTGGAAGCAGTGAAGCGCTGTCATCGGTGTCAGCTTTACACCAGGAAAATGCGATCACATCCTGCTCTGTTATTTACCGTTGTCTCGGTAGGCCCCTTCATGAAATGGGGGACTGATTATGTGACATGCAACCCCACCTCGGCTGGGGGGCATAAATACATCATTGTCGTTGTTGACTATTTTACAAAATGGGCAGAGGCAATGCCTAATTTTAAAGCCGACAGGGAAACAATAGATTTCTTTGTATTCAATCAGATTATCGCACGGTTTGGTATACCCAAAGTGATTGTCACTGACCATGACAGTCATTTTAAAAATAACATGATCATGGAACTGACCACTATGCTCAGATTTAGACAAGAACATTCATCTTTGTACTATCCGCAAGAAAACTGTTAGGTTGAGGCTATCAACAAAACTTTAAAAACTATCCTTAAACGTACAATTGATGCAGCCCGCTCTAACTGGCACATCATGTTATATCCTGCTCTTTGGCCTACCGAACCAACGTAAAAATTGCTACAGGTTTCTCCCCTTTCCAACTCATTCATGGAGTGGAAGAAGTTACTTCAATTTAGTGTGAAATCCCGTCTCTAAAGATAGCCATTCATGTGTTACCTGATACGACTGAGCTTGAGGAACGTCTGGTACATTTAGAAAACCTTGATGAACAGTGTAGAGATGCGCTAACTGCTAATCAAGCTCATAAAAATAGGGTCAAAACTCAGTATGATAAATCGGTCAAACCTCGGGTTTTCTCTGAGGGGGAACTTGTCTTGCTTTGGGACCAAGACAAAGAACCCCTGGGGGCAGGAAAATTCAAGGCCATGTGGTTAGGAAATTATATTGTGTCGAAAGGATTGAGTAAGGGCACATATGAGTTAGTTGATTTTGATGGGAACAAGCTGCCTGAGCCTAGAAATGGTCTCTACCTGAAAAAGTACTATGCTTAGGCCTAGCACTTTTTCTTGTATTTTTCTTGTATGTATTTTTATGTACATTAGGTTGTCGGTTTTGTTTTTTATACTATCTGCTAGTTGTTGCAGATGTCTTCTGAGAGGTATATAGGGTTCGCTGATGGTGCCAGCCGTCACACTTGTAACCTAGCTTCGACAGCATGGGTTATTTATTCTCCCTCAGGACAACTTGTTGCCGCGAGAGGCGCTTGTTTAGGTCCTGCTTCTAATAATGTTGCTGAGTATAGGGCTGTAATTGAGCTCCTATGGGATGCTTTGTCACGTGGTATCACCCAGCTTGAGGTCCGTCTGGACTCTCAGTTGTTGGTTTCCCAGCTCAATCGGGCTTATCAGGTACGAAAT